>QQSS02014454.1:0-19554 GCA_003687565.2 Craspedacusta sowerbii | reverse complement strand
ACGACCACGACCACGACCACGACCACGACCACGACCACGACCACGACCACGACCACGACCACGACCACGACCACGACCACGACGACCACCACATGATCTTTTTCATCGTGTACAGAACTTCTCGTTCTTTCAAGCCGATTTCTTGCAGCCATTCTTGAATCAGCCTTGATTGTTTGCTGATCACTCCGCAAGCACCCATCGAGAGATTTAAGAACCTCACCATGCCATCCGGGTTTATTGATTTAAGTTCCTCGTAGTGGAGCTGCTTTCTGACGGCATTCTTCGACATGCTAGTCTCAAACACGATTGTTAACTCCATCACAAACACATCGGATCCATTTATTACAATCAAGTCTGGTCTAAGGTGTACCTGGCACTCACTGTACATGGTGATGTGAATATTTCGCTGTCCTTTAAGTCACTGTATACGGTAACGTTACGAACAGTGGCAACTGCCTTGCTTAAGTTAAAAAGAACCGATTCGCGCCTCCAGTTGTATTTGCCTACCTTTAGTGCTTGCTTGCATCCTCCGACAACATGGCCCAGTGTTTGTGGTGTTAGGCAGTGGAGGCAGTTTGGATTAGGAGCGCTTCCTTATTTGTAGGTGTTGCTACGGTTTGGCAAACTGTTGCTTAGATACGGTATTGCGAAGTTGTATATCGAACGCGGCATGTTCTTGCAGACTGACGACCATATTTTTGCTACATGGACCGTAATTCTCTGGAATTCTTTTTAGATTAGTAGGAATTTGGCAAAGAAATAAAGGCATTGAAATAAAGGCATTGAAGAAAATATTGAATTTTATTTCAAATACCAAGGTGCAAGTGGTAAAATGTTTCTAAGAACTCAGCAATCTTCGAGTCCTATCGCTCAAACTAAAAAGCAAGAAGTTGATTAGTAGGTATTTGACAAAGATTTGTGGACATTACTACACAGCTCTCAAGCTCTAGAAAGTTAGCGGAATCGTGCAGTGACAAAATCTCAATAATTACTATTCCAGAATTGGCTCCTCTTCATACAAAACAAAACGCTGCAAAGAATATTTAACATGCGCAGTTTTCAAACAGCCGAAAGATTTAATCGCTTCATATCAAAGTTCATTCAACACAGCTATGACTAGTACGATTATTCGTTGAAAATCTGACACCTCACATCTCTAAAACACAAAACACAGTGGTTCTAGAAACTATATTAAACAATTGGGTTATCGGATAAGAATTGAAACAAATGGTTATTTCCATAACTTAAGGTCTTGCATAGCATATTAAGAACTTATAGCATAAGTTATGGATTATGGCAGCATTCTTAAGTGCGCGTAGAGTTTGAAATGCAAACAAAGCAGAAGTAGATTTCAACAGTTTGAGAATGCAAAAGTACTTCACATTCCGGCAAACATACCTTAAATATACCAAAGACCAAAGGAAACTCAAAATCAAGTTCAAATTCTTGACAGGACGGTCATATTTAAGCTAAAAGCTTTTGAAATCCACTAATTTGCTAGGCTATTTCAGAGCCGCCAGCATTTCAAATCAACAGGTAAATACATGAGTTTGTAATGCAGGGGCTGCAGGGTTTTACAACCATGGTCAATGAACACAACCATTTTCAGGTCAATGAGACTGCTCTGAAATAGTTGAAGCACACGAGAGACCAATGATGCTCGTTTTGAACCTAAACCAAGGTATCATTCTTAATTGTTAGGTTGAAACTAAAAATAAACTAGCTCTGGAAAGTATGTAAACTCTCGACTATTAGGCTTGACATATCCCCACATGTATTTTTAGTCTTCCCCCATCCATGTAGCAGAAATAAATTTCTAGTAAACTTGCTCAATGTGCAGGCATATGCCTTCAGAATCCAAGCTTTAGCATCCGAGCTGTAGATAGAGTCAACAGACTGGTAGACAGCAGATGCACTTCTTCCGGCAAATGGATCTGCAGGTTTCATGTGCAGTGGCATAGGAATCGATATAGCACTACAGTAGCATCCCAAAACATTTTAAGGTTCGTGAAGGCTATGCTAAATGAATGAAGCACCATAGCGCTCTGCATGAGGCAACTGGAGTGCCCGTTGTCCATCATTGCCAATTTAAGTTCCGTAATTCTTCCATATTGTCATGTCAGGCTGGTAGAGAAACAAGAACGATTAGCCAGAACGACAAGGGACAAACATTGTGCATTAACACTATCTGCTTGCAACACAAGCAGGGGCTATTCCAATCGGTGACTCACTGCATGATAGTCAAGATGAAAAGTGTTCAAAAGATGTACTTCAACAACTGAAGGAAATAATGGTCCTGTCAATTTCTTGACAGACGACTCTTCCTTACCGAATAGTACTGTTTGTTAGTTCCATGAGTCTCAAGCACTTTGGCAATGGTTATGGAACACAAACATGGCATAATCAGTGCATGCAACAGGTCATTACACTCGCGACAGCCACAAGCAACTGGAAAAATGCATCTGTTGCTTGAGCAAACTACAACTAGGTAGCCATGCTTTGAAACCACAGCACCTGAGAGATGAATGGTCCTCTGCCTGCAGATTTGACATGAGAACATGTCAGCAACGACGCAGGCAACCTTCAAAAGACATCATTTCAACACAGATACCACAATTAATCCACTCGATCTCCTTGTGTAGTATGTAGTAGTAAACATGGAAAAATACTGATATTGTGGAAGACTTAAGCTAAATCTAACGCTCCCTGCAAAACAATTATTAGGTTTCCAGCTTCTTTTGCTAAGCGACATGTATTATTTCGTATTCGGCTAACTGCAGCTGAACAAGCAGCCCTTGTGTGCATACGAGACATAGCAGTCGCAACTGAAGCGACAAACATGATGAATCAGTCTGTAATACTTAGGCTAGCCTAAACCTCTCCATTCGCGCGAGTTTACCAGTAGTGAGCATCCATGCAAAGTAAATCCTGGTTTCCATTTGATTAAAAAAAAAACGTTCTGTGGCACAGCTCTGGCACAGCTCAGTAAGAAGACACTTTTTTACTTCTATAAAGACGAGCGGGGGTGTTCGCTATTTGTCTGTTGATTATTCTGTAAAGAAAAATTTCCGCTTTTCCCTAAAAATCGCACTGAATAATTTCTTTAGCTCATTACTCATGCGTTTTTTTACTGGGATAAGCGGCAAATGCATCTCAACAATCTCACAAATTAGCCTGTATGGACTGTCCAGGTGGTTTCATAAACTCCGAAATGGCCGCTTGACGAGGTAGCAGCGACTGATGACTTTTATCGCATCTCTGGACCTTAGGTTCGATTCTTGTAGACGTATGTCAAATACGCTGCCGGTTTAGGCAAGAGAAATTTCTTGCGCAGAAGCTGCAAGCCACATAAATCAATGGTAAAACTATAATTCTGCAACGATTCGCATTTCCAGACGATTTTACGCTCCAAACTAACTGTTCCTAAGCGATTTCTACTCTCAGAACACTGTGTCAATGTGTTCTTTTCTTGTATATATAATAATAATAACATAATAATAATATAATACAATAATAATATATAATAATAATAATAATAATAATAACACATTTTTAAATTTTACCACGACACATTCTGTAGGCCTCGGCACCACTCACTATTCCAGGTATGGGTCCTCGGATGAGGCCATCTTGGACATCGCATGGTTAAGTCAAACTTTCACAACCTGGCAGTGCACACGTCACGTCACAGGCTTTATCACTCCGACAGGTCCGTTCGCAATTATTTCTGCAATTAAGCCGCAGGGCGGTACGACAATAACTAGATTTCTCTAGTCACAAACTCTGTGCTTCTTGCGTTCTTGCAAAGTCTCATTTTCGGCCGTTCTTTAACCTCGAGTGGAGCTTGGCAGAAGTAACCGTGCTGACGGCCGCAAAGTAGCGATCCAAACGTGTCACTCCATGGTGACAAAATTCAAAGTGATTTGAATGCGGGTTAAGCAAGTTTACGACACAGGGCGGCTCAGGGCGACTTTATTACGTCATCTGATGCTATTATAACTTCAGACGCATTAATAAACTCGCGACTCTTCTCTTAGCCTCTATTAGACATCGGGCGTCTCTGAGAAGTAGAGAAAGAAAAAAAAAACCATCGACTAGATGACCGCGCCAAAGCATCAGTACGTCATTCCTAAAACTAGCGAACCACTAAGTTGTCCAGAACCAGCAATTAAACTTGTCTCGTCCACGAAAATGTGCACACACAATCCGCCGTCATCATTTACCCTGCTTTGGGCGGACCTAACCAACCACAAGAATGACCCTAGTTCCGGCTAGCCGCTCGACACACTTGGCAAGGGGACAAATCGCTTTAGTAGCAGGCACATAAAGTCGTCGAATATCACTTGTAAAGTTTAGGCTCGCGCTTGGTCGGCACTCACAAAAGAAGCCTGCGATCGGGCTACTTATACAACCAGACTTCTCCTATCTGTAAAGCTTGAATTTACCTCAAATTACAATGGCCAACACTATTGTCACGTACGCAGTATACGAAACACGGCAAGCACGCGGTAGAGCAGGAAGCAAAATTTCACGACCCAAAAAGAACATGGTGTACTTTTTTTAATCTAAATTAAAAAAGGCAACTTACCTACAAGTTGACCTTTGGGCAGTGGAGTACAACAAGATCAACAATTTCGAAAAATGAGCGAGATAGCGAGATGTCAGACAAGAGTCTTCCTCTCAAGGGAGCACGTCCGTATCCCGCGTTTCCTTTCGCAACATTTTTTCCTGTGCTTTTAGATTAAGAGATATATAGTCTGTACTTTAAATTGGATACCTACACGGGTTAAACTACGACTTACATACATTAGCAGCCCAAGACCAGTTTCGTGCCGAAGTTGTTTTTAGGCCTATGCGGTCTTTTTCCACTTCTGGCTTAGTGAAACGGTCTCTAAAACACGGTAAACATTTGCATTTGTATTAACCGTTTTGTGTCCTATTTTTGCATAGACTGTTTCTTCCGCCCATCGGATGAGAGCGTCGGACGCAAGTTTTCAAGCCTTGGCAAGATTGCGTTAGCAGCAAAACCTATAAATATATAAATAGTTTTATAAATAGGAACTCGACGTCAAGTCATAAGCAGTTCACACCTTACAAAATCGTTTATAACGAAGAACAGAACAATTTTTTACTTTTAATAGTTTTTTGGTGGAAAGAATTTGGACCTTTTTTATGTAAGAACCGCAGAGATCAACACACTCCATGCATGCATACACATTGAAACATTAGACTGTATCATTGTACTAAATTCTGTGAGGTATATGCACGGATCTTTTGTTTACAAAGAAAACGGCACCAGCCTTTCGCTCAGCTTGGTGCTGCTCAATAGCCATGAAAAAAAAAAGCCTGCGATCGGCAACTGGCAACAGCAAAAGCTGTCATATTTAGGCATTCCACCACTGTGTAAGCTTGGCTACAACGGTATGTAGCACTGAGAAGTCTGAGCAACGAACTTTATTTTATACGCGACGAATTACGAACTTTATTCTTTTAGCGTTGCCCTAGGCCTACCCATTGCCCGAACAGAGTTGTAAATACTTTCACAAATATATCATCACATTCGTACACAACGAATGTGCGAATACACTCACACGTACTCATACATTACACCATGGAGGAATACGCATGTACTTAAACTGTCCAGCATATGATGGACTGCCGGGAAACCGGAGAGCACACACAAAAAAGCCTGCGATCGGCAATATAAACTTGCCCATCCTCACCATTCCCGTTGGTTAGGAAAGAGGTGGGGTTCAGGCGACAATGAGGAAGCAATGTTTTGAGAAAAGTTTTACACAGCAAAACCTATGTAAAAACGCTGAACCAAAGCCCAGAAATAACCACAAAAAAAAATCCCCCACGTCTGCGTGCACAACTTACATTGCTTTTGTTATTGAGAACGCCCTGAACGATCTTCTCCAGCTGCTGTAGAAATTCTTCTTTACTGGTCGAGGAAGACAAGGCCCTTAAACAAAAGTTCAGACCAAGTTCAGAAAATCTGTCCGCAAAAGACCTTACACTTCTGACGCTCCAGATTATATTGATGCAAAAAAAAAAAAGATACACGATATATTATTATATATTATTATTATTATGTTATATATATATATATTATATGATATATATATAGACATACATAATACGAGATTTTAAAGGCATTCATGCCAGCCACCACGACTCGCTAACACGCACAAGACCATTCTAGAGCAGACTGATACGAGTAGCTAAATAGATTACTGTTCAAAACTGTCGTGAATGGAATTCAGCAAGCCAACCTGTAACAGGAAAAAGAAAAACAAGTGGCGCACCCAAGTCTAATTCACATTCCTACCAGCAGGCGCTATTATCAGGAGCTGCAAACAATAAAATCAGACAGATCCCAAGATAAGATATCACACAGGTTAAGCATATCTATACTAAACGCATATCATAACGTATAACACTCCATAGAAAAACGACTTACATATTATAAAATAATATACAAACATACGCATAATATATTATTTAGCACAGCTTTTTGCCCTTGTGGGAAACGAGATGCGAAATTAGCATGCGGGAAGGCTCGCTATGCGTATCTCGCAACTTCTGTGAAAGACTTCAATGTTGATATAAAATAATTTAAGGAGCTACATTTACTATAAGCGAGACAAAAAGTTTTTAGCGACGAAAAAAATGAAATAACATGGTAGCTTTAAATAGCGCCTGATCGACAGATTGCACGCGCGAAAGTGACGCAATTGACTGACTTGGAGCCTTGGACTTGGATCAAGATTTACATTGTATGAAAGAACAAAGTTCAAAGCACGCACCAAATAATGGATCAACAATGCTAAGGACACATCAAAACTATACTCACTTCCTTTTCCAGATAGAGCTTGGTATCATCCAAAGTGTTGTATAGCGTGTAAAACTGCTTCGTCTCTTTGTGCGTTGAGGCAACTACACGAGGTATAAGAAAGATCAAAGAAGAACTGATGGAAACTATTATCATGTTGCTTTTCCTCCAATAAGCGCCCTGTCACTGGCACCTAGCAGAATCGCAAAGTTAGAGCCCTCGAGTTCCATTAAAGGATGTTGACATTGTTCATCAGTACCGTGAATGCACAGAATTATATAATTTCCACGTCAGCAGCAGAAATAATGAACACATATTGAGATCGGTCAGTAAATCTGCCTTGCGCGGGAAACCACCAAGCCAAACTCTACCTTGGTTATAAAGTTCGATAAATCGTCGCTGATACTGGGCCAACTCGGCTCGCGAGGGAACGTCATCAATCTTCCACTGGAGGGAAGCAATCTCGCGATTTTTCTTCGCCTGAAAAATCAACAACTTTTTATTAAGAGCAGCATTGCTGAGCCGCGAATTTCTTCGGTTTGGATTGCTGACACCTACAGATGATCGATGCGAAATCTTATTTTTAAAAAGCGCTCATTAAGCTTTAAAACACCATATAACACAAACCAGCAGCAGTCGAATTTTCTGCAGTTTTTCGCTGTCTCTGTCAAACTGATCAACAATGAGTTTCACTCGCATCTAGAATGAAAGCAACTATCGACAAGTTTCAACCCGACGAGGAGCTTCCACCACAGACTAGCAAACAAGAAAAAACGCTGACAATCGGAGCCGAACATGATGATCAACAACCACGGGCAGACAATAAGAATCACGTAATCTGAGTTCCTGACCAACTTGAACCTCAACAATCTACAAGGCATAGCAAAAAGCCCCCAATATTTCCAGCAGCCTTAATATTTTTCATAATGTTGCTGCAACGTACCGCCTCGTCCGAGTCTTCACTAGCGTTACCCGATTTGACCGCGTTGAGCTTGTCCTGCAGAATAGCCAACTCGTCCTAAAACAACAACAGCAACAACAACAACAATCCCTTTTCCCAAAAGTGCACATAAAAATTTACAGAAAAGGTTATATACGTCCCACAACGGGAAGGAGGGCTCGGGGAGTTGAAGAGCCCCCCCTCTTTAGTACTTCTCGAGAGAAGTATGCAAAATCAAACTACAATAACAATTACAAACGGTAGACACAACGTCGTTCAACACCTTCTGTCAGTTTCTGACAAATGCGGGTCGGGCGGTTTGGCAAAGATAATAATATGCAATTGCCTCTTCACCAGGCAGCAACAAATCTGTACATGCAGCTGTATATAATCGTAACCTAATAAAGCAAGGATAGCAAATAATTCATTGCATACAAATAAGTCATTTGTATACTGCTTTACTAGTACCGAGTCAATCAAGTTACTTAGAGTGTGTGGGCCAGTGACATTTAATGATCGATCACCGCTAATAAGGGTATTTGGTCTGGGCACATGGAGCATTCTACGTCCGTCAGTTCTTGTGCTTCTAGAATGTGATCGCACAAAGAAGAGAGATTTCAGAGACATCGGTAAGTCGCCATTTTTCCAATCATACACAAACAGACATCTGTTTAGTTCTATTAGATCCTCAAGCTTGATTATTTGTAATTTAGCAAATAGGTTTGACGTCTGAGCATGATAGTCAGAAGAAGTAATTATTCTTATCATCTGCTTTTGCATACGATATAGCCTTTGCAGGACCGCTTTACTAGCAAACCCGATAGAAGGCATCCATACGTGGTGGCATTGAAATAGGCTGTAGTAAAGACTTTTAAGAGTATTAAACAGTACATAAGGGCGTACCCTTGATAATATTGCAGCTAATCTGGTCAGTTTCTTAGAGAGTTTTGTTACATGTGGCTTCCAAGTCAAGGATTCGTCAATCAAGACCCCTGGATACTTTACCTGGTGGGACAAATAATTGTGTGCCTCCAAGGACAATGGTGAGCCAAAGTCAGCTTTTCTGCTAGGTGGCTTAAAAGGACACAGTCAGCCCTTTTGGAATTCAGTGTAAGCCGGTACGCACATAGCCAGTTGTAATAAATTTCTAGCTTTTTAGTTAAGGGCACAAGGGTACGGTTCCTATTCGCGAGCAATTCCAAAGCAAGACTGACACCAGCTACGTGAAAGATGCGTGATGATGCATGAACAGCGGGAGAATATGACGAACTACCGACTGAGCGGCATGTCGTAAGCAAGGAGTCTTTCTCACGCAGGAAGTCCGGCTAGGATTTCGCTAGAGCTACGGCGTCTGCTATACTTTCATAAATTCAAGCTACTTAAGCTGCAATCATCCTGATAATTAAATTTCAGTTGCAGCCTGAATTGGTCGCCAAATAATAGAAACATTCGATATTTAGATCGTGGTGATAGACCCACCTAATAGCTGAAAGGCGTCAACGCAATCCGGAAAATTGGCGAAAACTCACAACAGAGCAAACTCCTCGTGCGATTAAAGACCAGTTACCAAGCAAACGCAGTCCGGCCACGAGGACCACTTCGAAAGTGTAACCCAACGAACAGAGAGAAGGAATGGTTGCAAACCACCAAATCGAATAATAAACGAGCGCTAGACGCAACAAGGCATGAAATACCTTGCACTGCGTCTTGAATTCCAGCTCTTGCTTCTTTAAACTCTCATTCAACGCAACCAGAGAACGCAACTGGCCTAACAGGCTAGGCAAAAGCAAAACTGGCCTAACAGACAAGACAAAAAGCAAAAAACAAAACAAAACACAAAAACAAACAAACAAACAGTGAAGAGCCTAGAAAAGAATTGTGAAGAATAGCATGCGAAACCCACATTATCGTAACACGTATCACATTTTATACAGAATTTTTTATTGATAACTTTCATACTTTGTTAACATCACAAAATCGGTAAGACACAGCTACAAACCTCTTGTTCTTCTCTGTCTCCAGAGAGTCCAGCCCTACCATTTGCTCATCCAACCGCTGCCGCTCCTGAACTTTCTAAGGAATTGAAATCCCAAACACAGTTTAAAATTAGAAACTATGAATAACGTCATGAGTTTACTACAAATAACAATGAAAAGAACAAATACGAATAATATCATAAAAATTTGAGTTGAAACTAGGGCTGTACAGGATTTGATTTTTTGAAATCCGGCCGGAGCCGCGTTTGGCCGGATTTATGATGTCGAATCCGGCCGGAGCCAGATTTGTGATTTTTTCATGAAACAGCTTAAATTAACGTATACAATGCATCCATAAGAAAACGAAAATGCTATGAAAAAATGACAGCGCTATGAAATATGAAATAGAATGCAAGTAATGTTAATAGAGACACATAATTAGAAAATGCTGAAGATTGGCAGCATCAGCGCATCATGACACTAGATTTGCACCCGTCTCTCATATACTTGTCGCCAGTTTGATCAAGGTAATAATAGTCAAATGAGCAAGTGCTGGTAAGCCAGCTGTCAGCTCCAAGACGGAGTCTATAAATGGGAGAACATTACTTGCAACCGGGGGAAAAACTCACTTTCGCGCACTTGCAGCAACTGAACGATGATCCGGATGGTCTGCATTTATCTCCCGCCAAGGGGCTAAATAGATGTCTACATGTCGAACTGGAAATGGTCTGATGCCCTGACATTTACCTGTAGGACATGAAACACATCTACGTGCTATAAATCCGGCCAAAAAACGGGCTACATTTTGACCGGAGCGGGATTCGGACCGGCTTTGTAAAGATGGCCGGAGCCGAAATCCGGTACAGCCCTAGTAAAACACATACATGCACAAAAGAATAGGCGAGGCAAACACCAAGAGCAAGGACAAAACCAGCTTGACTCGCTATCTCTCACACACAAGTAAGAAAGTACAATTCTACTTCACACGCTGACAATAGAACAGAAAAGCAATTTTCAACCTTTTCATGTTCGTCCTTGGTCGAATTTAAAGCCTCGGTGACACTCTGCAATTCGATGGCTGCCTAAAGACAACGAGAAAACCCTCGATCTAGTTTCGATCAAAGTAGGCAGCCAAAAGCAGCACGCTGATCCCAAGCGAAAGCGACGACCAGTTCATATGCGCCCGTAGCAATATTATTACTGAAGGATTTAGTAACCAACAAGAGGCACTAAGATAAAAAAAGAAACACGCAAACCTCTTGTAGCTTCGCCTTTTCATTAGCAATCGACTTCTCAAGCGTAGCCACCAGCCTAGTGTAAGTTTGCGCACCAGCCTGTCGACCAGCTTTCAGCTCTGTTGTTTCCTGCTCGAGCTTCGCTTGCTAGACTCAGCCAAGTAGAGATGGGAACATTAAAGCAAGCAGAGACATTATAACCATCAAGCTTGCGCAGGCTCAAACTTCTAAACAACGTTAGCGGATACGCCAGCAAGCCCATTACGAATCAACGAAGTTTCGTTTAACGAAGGACAATCACTTAGCAATAAGTACGAGTGCATCAAAGGTGTGCAATTTCAACAAGAACAAGAGGAAGCCAAACTTGCCTGCTGGGCATACGCAGCAGAGATCTCCACAATTTTCTCTGACTGCAGTCCGACCAAAGATCCGACAGTTCGCGATGACAACATCTAGGTGAAGTTCGACAAAACTTGGTATGAACGAAAGCGACGTCTACAACAGGCATGTTCCTACTTTAAGACGATTAGCTAGGTTAAAATTAGGCCCATCATGAACGAGGGAGAAGATCGGCTTAAAGATCAACTACACTAAGCCAGGACCGATGAATTCATCACTAGATTCTACCCGAACTACGAACCTCCTTGATACCAGCTTCAGACATGCCCTCCATAATCGCCTTGATTCGCATCTATTATCGGAAGAGCAAGAGCTAGTCAACGAACACAACATGTCAGTCATGAAGCTGAAAGAAAATTTCGTTCACGAATGAACCTAACAATACTTAAACTAAGAATAGGGCATCAACGCTGCATACAATAGAACGCTGCAATACAAACGGAACAAACCAAGATCAACATATCCAAGCGAACACAAGAAGCGCTTGTGCCGTTGTTGAAGTAGAAGTAAAACTTCGGCAGTTGAGGAACCAGCGTCATCAATTGAACGTAATAAAGCGAACCTCCTCCTTTTGGTGATCGTCCTCTTCGGCAGAACCAGCTTTCGTCATACTTGCAGCAAGAGCTTTTTGCCTGGCAGTTTGTTCCTAACAAGAAGAATACAAAGCATGCTTACAAATCAAACGACACCATCGCTTTTTAAGTAAGTGTGTGTTAGTGCGTGAGTGTGTGTGAGAAAAGACCAGGCAAGAAAAGATCAGAATCAAGCTTGAGAATTTTAGCATTTCAGCAAATAATTTCTATCGGATTATTAAAATAAAAAAAAGTTTATGATTCTGAGACCCACTTTTGCATTCGATAAATTCTTCGTTGGGCTGATCTAGTTGTAAACCCCCACACAAGGTATCCATATGATGGATGGCTTTAAAATAGGCTAAAATACAGACTTCTAAGAGTATTTAGAGGCATGTTATGTCATACTTTGGAAAAAAATTGCATCAACTATGGTTAACTTTCTGAAGAGCTCCGCAACATGGGGCTTCCATATCAAGGAGGCATCAATCAAGATCCCTAAGGATTTAAGGATAAGCAATTGTAAGACGGAAACCAGCTAAGGCCATGTGGCCTAAAAAGAACAAGGTCAGTCTTTTTAGCATTGAGGTAAAGTCGATTTGCAGAGAGCCAGTCAAAAATAATTTTTGAAGTCCTCAGATAACGTCTTCCGGATAGTTTTAAGAGATGCATGACTGATCAGGATGAAAGCATCATCTGCGAAATGGCAAACTATCAGGTTCTTCAGGCATGGTCGTAGGTCTTTTCTGGATATTAAGAAAAGCAGCGGTCACAAAACGGAGCCTTGCGGAATGCCATTCTCTGATTGCGGAATCTACGAGTCAATCGTTACGAAACGTGCACGGAAGTAACACATGAAGCAAACCAATCATTCGTACGAGCTCGATACCGTAGTTGTCATGTTTTCTTATTAGTATGTCATGATTGACCGTGTCGAAAGCCTTCTGCAAGGCAAGAAACAAACCGCAAGTATAATTACCTTTGTCCAGACTTGACTCAATTCGCTCAACTAGGCTAACAAGGGATTGATTCGTTAATTATGTCTTGAAGGTCAAAAACTGAACTGCAAACCGAACTCGTAAACTAAACGACATTTCTCTAGCTTGGAAAACAAGCGATGAAGAATAGCTTTTTAAAAATATTTGCAAATGTGACAGGCGAGCGAAATGGGACGGTATATTGAACAAGAGTCAGGCGATCCAGACTTACTGGGATAACTTTCGCTAAACAGGTCGGCAAGCAAGCTTGTGCAAACGTCAGATAGACGATGAGTGATAACGCATGCAAATTGTCTTTGCTTGCTATACTTAAGAGCCGTGTTGGTATACTATCTGGTCTTGGCGATTTCCACATTTGAAGGTCATCCACAATCTCCGATACTTCCGCAGTTGCTGCGCGTGAAATAAGCTTGGTGTATTTAACGTTGCAGCTGAGCTTTTAGAGAGAGAGAGAGAGAGTGTGTGTGTGTGTGTGCGTGTGTGAGTGCTGTACGTTTCTCCCGTGTTATCTCACATAGTCAGAAGTTAAAATCCTACTAACATACTCTCACGTATCTACAGAAATAGGTGCAAAGCATCACAAGCCTCATACCAACACCCCGCATACGCCATTACGGGTCGTCATTGCCTCGCAAACGACGGCCGACATCACCAGTCACCATAACCCGAGGACCACCCACGTAGCGATGGCATATGAAAGTACCACATCACGCATAACCTTGTTTACAAGTTCAACTATTTTTCTTTTTTAGGAATGTTGGGGAGAAAAAAACTATTTTTCTGGAAAATTTTCCTTTCGAATTGTTGTGATTTCATCTGGGAAAGTCGCATTGATCCCCTAGGAACATTTCTTTTCCCACCGAATCTGACCCAAAAAGAAAAAATCAAGATGTCTGCTCTGTTCATTACATTGAAATGTAGGCAACACGCTTTTGGTCTAACCCATTAAGACAGGATCGTGTGAAATCGAAAAAAAGAGGGATTTTTCGAAAGAATAGTACAATTTGGCAGATATTTCAGACAATCAATCAATCCGCCTTGGGCATACAACAGCAATGCATCAATAAAGTGGAAGGTGTGCAAAGCAGATAAACACAGGTTATTCTTCGTCCGAAAAGAGGATCGAAGACGCGTTCTAACAACCATCGATAGTCTAACATCTCTTCGGTGCCGTTAGAGATACCCTGAAGTGTGGCGTGAAGTCAACTCAAGCGCCATGCCAAGGTCCAAGAACTAAATGAACCACAGACTCAAGGATAAAGAAACAAAGATCTGCACCGCCGAATTCTCGGTTCGGAGTGGCTTGCTGTCTTTACTTGAATAAAGAAGTGATGGAAGTTTGCACAACTCAGATTTTGTCTTACACATAGCCAGAGCTTTAGCGAACTCTGCATTAACGTAAAATCGCTCGACGCCATTGCCAGTCTACAGCGACAGGAGGCCAGTTTCTCAAATCCAGGAAGTGAAACGTATCAAAGGCCTGATGTGAAGATACGACATGCAAAATAAGAAAAAAGCTATTCTTCAGATTCAAGACAAGTTCACATTGCCCAAACGTTCACTGACACGTTATTATATGTGCAATGAACTGGTGGCATTCTATCCAATGCACTCCTGACAATCTTTACAATATGAGCTAATATGTTCTTGTATAACAAAACTTGCCATCAGGAAACTCTTCCCAGTTGGAACACAAAAGTTCGGGCAAGTGACTTTGCAGCCACGTAACCCTCGTTCATATCTGCGTCCATTAAACAAAAAAATTGAACATACATGCTTACACGAACACAGGAAAAGCGGTTTTGCAGTAGGCTGCTCTTGAAATAACAAATAGGCAGTCACGAAACGCTCTACCTTTTCTGTCTTGGACGACTTGCTGAATCCATATCGTCTTTATTTGAAATAGTAAGAGAAGAACAAAGAAGGAATAAAACACACGATACTCATTATAGGCAACGGATGCCAAAATTGAGACGCAGGCTTAGTTTCCTTTTCAGGAGCAGCAGCGACACAAATTATGGACAGCAATACACGCGCCTAACAATATATGATGCTAGCCCATAATCTATGTTGAGCGACACAAATATCATACAAAGTTCTTGAAGACCATGCATACCTCATGCTCCACACGTCTGCACACGGGGGTAATGTTTACAAAACTGTTTGCAAAATCGTTTCCCTGCGTTAACGTTTGATGAACTTTCATCAGAGATTACATAAAATCTTATTTTCAACACGATTTGATCAAAAAACCTCCCGCAATAAATGATTGGAAAACAATTAACCTAGAGGAAAACAAACAAAGGCTGTACTGTCTAAGGAGGTAGTTCGCAATTCGTCATAATGGCTTATCAAATCTTGTACAAAGAAATACTCGATGTTTGGTGACTTTGTCGAGCCGTGGCGCTCATCGTCTATGACAATGCGAAGAGTGAGTCCAGTATGTAATAAACGTGGGTTGGGGGTAACCTTCCTAGAGGAACATTTGGTGCAAACGAACAACCCCTGCCTTCTTGCCGACATTCACGTTGGTTGTGTCGGCAACAATCATTACATCCCCACATGCTGAACTCGTCTAACACACCCTGAACGCCTTCTGTGATTGTTTGGGCTTTGGATTCTTGAGTACCACAGCCAGATATTCAAAGCCCTCGAAGTGTAAGCTCTACGTCTCCACACGAACCGTGGTCACAAAGCGCCTTTTCAACCCAGCAGCTCTTGTGTGGATAGCCTTGTGGACATCCTCACACATCCTCCTTGCACATCCACACACTCAACATTCACCTCGGTAATGTCAAACAGTTCATCAAGCCCATTAAAGTTTTGTTTTCTCTCCTGCAACGGTCTTAGCCTTTCCGAAGTGTTTCTAGTTTTGCACGAATGGCCTGATCACATGCGGGAAGTTCAATGTTTTGCTCCATAGGGCTTTTGAAGCTCATCAGCCATTAGACCAAGCCTTTATTTCCGTTCCGTTGACTCCATAAATCTGAAGCGTCCAAAGACGCGTTTTTTTTTTCTGGAGCATGCGACTTCGTCACATTTAACATCTTGCATGCTCTGGACGTCTCTTTTAAAATAGTATTGTTTGCCTTTCTGTAAATTCCAAACGTGATTAGTCAGGCTTATGTCGTTCGGCATACCGTTACTGGATGCGACATCGTTTTGAAAGACAATAAATTGCGACAAGATATTTTAATCAGGAGAGGAAAGTAGCAGATAGAAGCAGGGGCAGCTGTTTTAATCAGCAGGGGATAAGATCTTATCGCGGCAAGATAATAATTTCCTTGCTTTTAGCGGCTCAGCAGCGGAGCAAATCATTGCATGGAATACATGCATAACATGACAACTTCAAGCACTCTCGTGCGCGACCATTTTCGACGCCCTGGTGGAATAAACGTCACGTTAGTCAATAATAGGTGAAATTTCATCCATCGGTGCTAAGGAAATGATTTTTGAGGAAAAAAAAATTCAAAAAGTCACTACCCTAATGCACTCTTTCCATACTCCAAAAGTCTATGCTCACCCCCGCCCCCCCCCCCCCACACACACACACTCCAGAAGATGACGCATACATCACATGCTCGAAAAGATCATGCCAAACTTCCGTACTCTATAAGGCTATGCATACCTTCCATACTCCAGAAGAGTGCTTTGCACTTGCGTTTCCTCATCCGTTCTCAAAAGCGATGACGGCTTTCTGTAGATTCTTCGAGGCTTGTAGGAGTCCTACTCAAGAAAAAGCTTAATGTTTCATTGAGCTAGAATAAACCAAATATACAGAAACAAGGAAATTTTGGGTTTGTACAAATCCGGTCACGCCATAAACAGGCGCAGCGCACCGAAGGTAAAAGGCTCGACTTGTAAAGGCATATCTCTCATAAGCAGAGGAGACTTGCAACAAACACAACAGCAGAAGCGATAAACACGCAAGAGTTTCACAAACTGCATCTGTTAAGCTTCATCAATCTCACACCTTTAATTTATAGCCAGCGAAAATATGCAGCCACTAATTAGTGAGGCTACGGATAATATTAAGAATACAACTTCCGACAGTCATGGACATGAGATACAAGATATAGGAAACACAAATTTGGTTTACTTTAGAATGTGCCTACACAATATCTTCACAAGAATCTGGGTAATTGAACTTACCTTGCATTTCAATACCGCTTCCAAACACTTTTCCTTGCGATTTTCATATTCAAGATCCTCAGGGAAAGAGTAGTTTTTATGAAATTGAGTGATGGAATAACTCCGAATTTGATCACCCGTCTCCTCTCTCGTCTCAATGGCTCGCTTCACCAGCCACTAGTAAGAACAAACCAATAAACAAGACCCAACAAAACGTATACGCAAACAGAAAACAATTGAACTTTCACGGGGAGATTTGAAAGGCCATCTCCTAGAAAATTGCTTTTCTTTTCTTCCAGAGGACAACCCCTAAAAAAACTGCCAATCTACACAGTAACAAGGAAAATGGCATACCCTGATCTGGAGAGGTCCAGAAACAGTGATCCTATTTGTATTAGCTACGTGAAAAGGTGTCCAAACAAGCACTAAGAACAAAGCGTTTATTTAACTCTCATCCAATCCTAATGTATACCCCCATTTGACATCAGTTCTTATAAGCTCTCCATAGATATTACAATGAACCATGCCGTTCATCATCACATACTGGTATTCGTAAAATCTGGACAAATACTCCCTATACAGGTGCACATGTGTTAAAATCAGTATTTATACCGCCCACAACCAGTAGGGTCTTCATTTTACGTCTCATATATTCTCCAGCTAAAAACAATGGACTTAATATCAAATATCTAATTTACGCATAAAATTTATGCGGGATTAATGTAAAAATGTTGCAGGATTAAGTGCAGCTGCTTAATTAAATTCAATAGGAAAGCAAGTATCATGGAAGAATTCTATTACAGTTTATCATCATTGTTCGTTATATTTTTATCATGGAACTGAACTTTGGCCACAGCGCAAGAAAATCCAACAGGCCTCAGTCGTGGTCATGACTGAATCGACCATCATCACCTCGCGCCTTTCCGCAACTCATTCCAGCAGCTTACTGCAAACGACCACTGGGCTCTATCAAGCAGACCTGCCTTCTAAGCCGCTCTTCATCATGACCACTCTCTTCAGACAAACGATGTGCTGCGTCAGAGCCTGGTACAAGGATTCCCCGCACCTGAATATGGAGGTCCGAAAGGGCTGCATTCACTCACTATACTCGTTTTAATATGAAATGGACTAGTCTCATAGACAGCGTATCAGACAGCAGCCGAGAAATATCATCATTCGCCACTATAAATGTTGAACAATGGCAGGTAATGCTGAAAAACAAATGAGCTCTTGCCTTGTCGGGGGTCAAGTATACTAGAGCGATGAAGTCCAACGCACGTGGAAAACACCGCCACTAGATCATTAGCATCATTCAAGGGTCACATGAACTTCAGTTCAAATTAACATGTATTTGAAAGGCTTTTACGAACGCAAAACTCCATAAATCTACACAAAACCAAATAGCAATGCTGCGCAGAAATTTTTAATGCCACCAATATAAACAAAAACCAATCGCAAGACTGCTGGAAAAAATTTTATTTTCTGTCCAATTTGACTCACAGCTCAAACTCCATGAAAGTTTAAAAGAAAGATGAAACACCTGAAACAAGCTAAGAGTAATTACGATGAAGCAAATTTGCTGCCTAAACGTGCATGAAACTTGATTTTTTGCAACAAATATGAAGAACTTAAGAAAATCCAACAATGAGTCTCGGTTGGTCTGATGAACTCAAATCAACACTGTCGAATCCACTGATTTTTTAAAATATAATTGTTGAACCATCTTTCCGCTTCGTCCGCATCTCCATATTCTCCATACTTCATTTCTATCTGTAGCTAATGCATCTTGAAATTTTGTCCGCACATGATTGCTAAAATTTTTAAACAATCTGCAACATTTCACTTGTCTATGCTTACAAGGCATGTGCTTATCGTGTTGCAGGTTTTCATAACAGTTTTGTAGCTCGAATTTCAATGTACTGAAAAATATCTAGCAAAACCTGAAATAAGAAATTTGAAATTGGCAGAATATTGCTAGCACGTGGCGGTAACATAGAATAAGCTCATGCTGCCCAGAATTATAAAGCCATAAGTTAACACTAAAATCAGTATAAAAGTGTTAGGTTAATACCAGAATACTGAATGATTCAGAATTACGGAAGCCAACCTTAAAAAGATTGGCCACTACTGACTAAGAAGTGCAAGAGACACAGAGACATAAGGAAACAATATGTAACCATACTTTAGATCTACTCAGGATAAATAAATGAAGGACATAAATAAAAAATATTAACCGTTACAGAAAGGTGCATTTGATGCATGATCTCATATAAGCATAGTAATCAGGAAACATACCTGGATAACAGGAAATATGCTGATGAAGTCAAGTCCTTGAATTTGGTGAGGTTCTATCCTATGTGGGCACCTCATGCTGGGTAACACGGCAACAATTTTTTCTGTAAGGGCACTGCAAACAATTAAAAATACTGATGGTAAGTGATGCAAAATTAGAATATATATATATATAT
>QQSS02014453.1:0-69704 GCA_003687565.2 Craspedacusta sowerbii | reverse complement strand
CCCAACCCCGACCCCAACCCCAACCCCCTCCTAGTGAAATAGCTCCTTTTCGTATGTATTTTATAAGATATAAATGAAGATGCTCGAACAAGCTCCTGGTCGATTTTGAAGGGAATGGACTGGATTAGAAAATGAATGCCGAGGGAGAGAAGGGCCAAAAACAAATTGGCTGGGTTAACATTAAAAAAAAATATATTATTTTGGACATTTATTAAAATCAACGTTTTACAAAAGCAATTTTTTTAAATGCTATAAATTGACAAGGATTTAAACCCTCGGACATCGGATGATCATCTACGATTTTTTGTTAAAAATTCGTTTTAATTAATTGATAAATAAAATAAAATATTATCGGCTTAACCAAAATTTATCTAACAAACAAACTTTACTTTTCTAGTGGCTCGGAAATAGCTCGTTCATGGTTTTAAAAATAGTCATCAAATCTTTGATAATTGTCCTTTTTTAATTATTTTTTCTACTTATTTTTTTATAATATGAATTAATCAGATGAGAATGAATGCTAATAAATTAAATTAGACCTGCCTCAAACACCCTCCAAACCCTTCTACCGCACCAAGCTCTTCGTTATTGTGGTTTTAGCAATTCTATGCTTGACTATACTTGCAGTACTGTTAGGGTTGTTTTTATCTAACTCAACTCTTAATATTTCAGATTATGACTACCCTAAACCAACCAAAGGAAAGAGAATGGTGGCAGTTATAGGCACAAATGACATCCACGGCTATGCACTAGGCTTTCCTATGCGCAATAGTAATACAAAGTAGTCATACATCCAGGGCGGACTCTAATTTATGGGCTCAATTATTCATGGACTACTCGATTAGTGGAAAGGCAATATTCTATGGCTTGATGGTGGAGATCAATACCAGGGTGGCATTTAGTCAGGCCCTCTTGTATCTAACGGAAGTATAATCAATGATTTTTTTGGCGCCTTTAATCTCAGCAGCAGCGCTATCGGAAACCATGAATTCGACTTGGGCCCTAATTTCCTATTGGCCTACATGAAGTAGGCGCAGCATAGTTTTTTGGCAGCCAACTTGCTTAATGAAAATGGAGAGAGGGCCTTTTTGCCAAACACGAAAATAAGTTCCTTGTTGAAGTTGTAGAACGGCATCGTGATCGGAATAATCGGACTGAGCACGGTCTAAACACCTTTCACAACGACTTGGTTCAGCAATGCCAACTATCCTAAGTATACATTCAGCTCTTACACCCAGATCGTTAAACAGGAGGCCTAGAATCTTAGGAAAAACAATGCAAATGCCGTCATCTTAGTTGCTCATGTCGGGAGTGGGTGTGAAAACCCTCCCATCAAATCTCAGATGTGGTTTAAGCAGACTGTCCAGAAAGACTGCAAGTAAAAATAAATTGTTTAGTTAGTAAAAAGTCTTGATCCAGGGACGATCGATGCTGTCGTTGCTGGCCATGTACATTAACAGCTTCACAACTACGTAAACGACGTCCCAATCATCCAAAATCAGCTGGGCGGACGCAATTTCAATCTCATATACCTTTAATTCGACTAGCAAGGAAAGAGAATCAGCTCATCCATAGAAGGTCCAGTTCCTGTTTGCTCAAAAATTTATTCTGAAATCAGAAGGTGCCCTTTTTACAATGCCTCAGAAGCCAGCAGTTACGGTAAGCTCACCTAGTACTCTTTTCACGGGATCAAGGTCCAACAAGATTTAGTCATTAATAAACTTTTCAGCAAATATGAGGACAAGTTCAAGGTATACAGGTAGTAGGTTTGTTAAAGCATGATTCCACTCGTTATTGATAAAACTCAGGAAAACAGTTTTGGCAACTTCATTTGCGACTGCTTGCTTAAATAATATCAAACTGATTTTTCGATTTTAAATCCAGGTGGTTTTAGAGCGCCCATTTATCCAGGAATCATAACGTACGCAGATATTTACAGCGTGTTTCCATTTACCAACAAGATCGTCACATTCCAGCTCAAAGGAAGATAGCTCAAGAAAGCTATCGAATTAGCCCAATTAGGAGAAAAAGGGTTCTATCAAACAAGCGGGCTCAAACAGACTTTGAACAAAGCCAACAAAGCTCTACTGTAAATCAAATTTTTCAACGGGAAGGAGATCGAGGATGAAAAGATGTATACAGGTGTTTCAATCGACTTCCTGCTAATCACCAAGGGCGATGACTTCAGAAATGTGATTCCAGCAGTGTTCACACCATAAAGTTTGGTGGTGCAGAAATAGTTTAGAGATGTTGTAACTAATTGTTTTAGATCCAAGAAAATAATAAGCGATTAACTGATCGATCGTCAAAACCCAAGACTTAAGCTTGTATGATGTATGATCACAAATTAATTGGTTTTTTGAGTTATCCTCACTATTAACGGACATCATGCTTAGCATTTTTTTATAGGCTCTAGCCCTATTCCGCATGCTGATTTGCATTTTAATATGAAATAACAGTTTGCTGTATTTATTGGTTTTATCATAAAAAAATTGGGATCTGCAAACCAAGTCTCTAATTTTACAAACATTTTACAAACCAAGTCTCTATTATGATTTGATCATAATAAACTTTACTACAATCTCAAAGTAAACAGTGATATGAGATTTATTTTTTTGATATACCGTATAAAACGCTCCTTTAAAGAGTCGAATATTCTTGACCTGCTCTTTTCTCATTTATTCCCACAGATATTACCTGCACAATTATGAAATGATATTGATGGTCTGGTCAATTTTATTTATTTAAGCAAAATGAAAGCTCTTTTTATGACTTCGAACGTTTATTTGGTCGTTTTCACGTTCTTGTTTTCATAGAAAAACAAGGCTTCTCTAGGGAATAAATCCTGAATATCGCCAGAATGAGCCTACTTTGCCTTAGGACAATCAGTTAAAGAATCGAATCTCTATAATAATTTAAAATATTAAAATATAATTTGGACGTTTCAAGCCATTGAATGAATTACCATGCGATTATTTATACACCAATTAACGAGTGCTTTGCCGCTCTCATGTTAATCTAATTGAAAAAGCATGATTGAATTTCTATATTTAATTTGGGAATGAGCATTTCAATTTATAATAAGCATTAGCAATCAAATTGATTTCAAAGTGAGGAAAAAATTTGGCCCTAAATCACTGCAATAGAATCAACGATTAGTAGTTGTTAGAAATTAGGTTTAAATTTATCATCTAAATCTAAGGACATCTAATCTGCAGCACAGCAGTACCACTGAGATTCTGACTTCTTAATCTTTATATCTATCATTAACTCAATCTAAAATGATACCTATATTACAATTTAAAGATCCCTATTAATGCATATTCTACAAAAAGTAGAATCTTTTAATTACATATGTTTTAGTTAACTTAAAGAAAAAGTAGGAAATTATAAATTTCCAAATTGTTAATGTTAGCAAGATGACCTACATTAGCTATATTATTTTTACAAGGACAAAATGGTTGTCTCCAATGATTGTCATCAACTTATTTAAAATTAACCAAGATACTCTGCATTTTATTTTTATTTCATATTCCGCATGGGCCGCCCATGCATACTGTTCTGCCTTTTTCAATCGTCCTTGAACAATCTAGGCCACTATTTAAGTCCCTAAAACGGGATTATGTGAGTAACAAAGCTGAAGCCAATTCTCCACAACTGAACGATCTCCATGTTTGACATAAATTACCACACTTTGTGCTCTCTGCATTGGTGCACTTCTATATCGGTACAATGCACCCTTCATTAGCAGAGCGGCCGTAATCGTAGAGCGGTGTTGCATCGACAGGCTAATTGCTTCCAGGAGATGTATTAACAAGAGTAGATGACTTTGTAAGGTATTTTAGCAAGAGATAAGGCCACTTCCTGGCACTACATCTGAGGATCCAGTCCAAACATCGATGTGGAATTTCCTATCGTTCCTCCACTACCTGACACATTATTGGCATTAGTCCTCCATGATAACATACTTCCTAATGAAGGGAATATAGTAGATCGTTCCTGGAGACTACCTCTCCTTTAACCCTGCAAAAGTGATGGGATCCTGATATGTCCCAGTTCCCCCAGCCTTACTGTGCTTGGAGGGGTAGAAGATGTCGCCTCCCGGAGGACAATTGTCCCTGGCCCCGTAGAAAGTGACTTTGAAGTCGACGGTAGCAGAAAGAGTGGAATAGGCACAACTCAGAAGTAATGAGCCAAACATTTGTTGATTATGTAAGATTAATAAAGAAATAAAATGGTAATATTTACACTGAGGCCTGATCTTACACCATTTCTGCCAAACGATGCACAAGGAGTAGTAATCACGCCAAATCTTTCGTTCCAATAGTATCTTAGTAAAATTATATATAGCATACATTTATAGCGAAGAAGGCACTATTAAAGCAACTTAACTTCATTGTAAACTTATTTGATGGGCTCTTCAGGAGGATAATGCAAATGTTAATATAATTTAACACAATGCCATTCTACAAGCTTGAAGAGAGAACTCGAATTAATTGCTCTATTGTAGGATAAGGTAAAATCCTTACTATCTTGTTGAACTTCTATTTATTTGAAGTCGATCTAAAAGATATGTTTTAAGCCAATTTTTATACTTACTTAATAACTTAACGATTCAACCACTTAAATTAACAATACAAAATTTTATACGAATTATTACCTGATTATACCTTTAAATGCCTTTCTATTGAAAAAGAAGAGCTAATCTGATTATCTTGATATCTTTTTCCAAATCTGAGCCCTTCATCATTTTTCCATACATTGAAGACATGTTTAATAAGTTTTAACTTATTAATAACTGACGAAATAAAATTATAAAATTTGTAATTTCAGTTTAGATGATAAACATATTAAGATTAATTTCTCAAAAGTACCCACAAGTATTTTAGTTGAATTTTTTTATTTATATTTTAAATTTTGATCCTTATTATTATTGAATTAACCTCATGCCTATTTTAAACAAACCAATTCGAATGCAAAGACATTGCTTAAAGAGTTATCTACTTGTCTTTGGCAATGAGATATTTGTAAAATGAATAAAATTTTTTGTTGATTGCTTTGATTTATCACTTTACGTCATTTTGACAATAGCTATTTACTTACAGAAACTTGATTATAAATTATGAAAATAGACTATGAGAAAAGATAAATCCATAACAAAATCCTATTTGAATCGTATTACCTCATCTAAAACTTGTGTTTTTTAAATTTTTCAAAGAATTTTCTTTCTTTAATTTCTCTTAAGGCCCTGTATTCAATGTCTTATCTTTTAAATTAATGTTATTACTGTAGATCGAGGCTGTTAGATTCTGCAGTTCGATAGTGAAAGTTGATGAAAACTGATTAACTTGATTTATGAAATCAATTTAAAGCACCGTTTACTATAGGAAATATGCCACTCCGAGGGTCACATAGCCCTCCCCGTAGCGCGCCCTTCCCTCCTTTCGTGATGCTTTCATAAAGTCCAAAGAAAACAAAAAAAGATAATCTCCGAAATTGGTGAAGAAGCAAGTCAGGTAGGATTCTCCTCCTAATAAAGTTAAACTCTGCAACCTTCAAGGGAGGTAAACATTTTACTCAGATAAACTTCTAAGCATATCAAAAATGGCTGGTATGAAGAATATCGGCAATTCATGCTATATGAATGCTGTCCTACAGGCACTTCTCGCTTGCCAGCCTTTCATAAAACTTCTCAAAAACAATTCTAAAGCGGCAACTGCTAATACTTTGCTGTAACTGCTATAAAGACTCCAAAATAATAAATAGGCCCAATCCGCCTACATGGTCCGCAAAAGAGCTAGCATAATTTAGCCACGTTTTATGCTCTAGCTTCAGGAAGACGCCCATTAATTTTTATTAGTGCTGCTCGAACAACTTCACAACGAGCTTAACAAATTTCAGACCAAGTTCAGCTACAAATAGCTTAGAAGTGACCCACAGCAGACCCCTCTCAACCTTATAGTCAATTAGTGGTGGAAATATTTCAAGCAAAATGACGATAGTGCAATCCATGACATGTTCGGAGGTCAATTACTTTCTCAAGTGACTTGCTGCTTCTGTTAAGCAAAAAGCGTCGCTCTCGACATGTTTTTGGGTCTGAGTTTACATTTCAATTAGTCTGAGCACTGTTCGCTTTAGTAACTCCTAAAAGAATATTTCGCCTAGCAATTATTGTAGCAGGATTACTTTTGCAAAAACTGCAAGAGAAGGAGAAAATCACTTCAGCAGCAATGGATTTGCAGAGTCCCACAAATTTTGATAATCCAACTCAAGCGCTTCGACAAGTTCAATAAAAAGATTACCAATAAAATTAAAGTGCCAAGGTGCTCTCTGAATTTAAAATAGTTTGTCGCTGACGGAACTGGGCTATCCTACGACGCCAAAGCTACCGATTATGACCTTTTCGCAGTTGTGCTCCACAAAGGATTTTTGGATAGTGGGCACTACCTCAGTCATTTCATTCATCAAGGAGAGTGGCTGGTCGCAGATGATTAATAAGTTCACGAGGTAAGGGGACAGCGGTACCTTGAGGGCGGTTGCTAATCAGCATATATGCTTTTATATCAAAGTAGATTATGAGTATTATATTCAATAAATGCTATCGAGAAAACAAAGGCAAGTTCTAAA
This sequence comes from Craspedacusta sowerbii, assembly GCA_003687565.2. Lineage (NCBI taxonomy): Eukaryota > Metazoa > Cnidaria > Hydrozoa > Limnomedusae > Olindiidae > Craspedacusta > Craspedacusta sowerbii. Next base: position 63,077 of record QQSS02014453.1, on the reverse strand, counting down.
GAATATATTCGATCACTTCGCTGTGCATGCCTTTGACAAATAATCTACTTTTGATAGTAAGTCAGGCTAGTAACGCAAAATCACTTTTTCTTAACTAAGAAAAATGCTTTTTTCCATGCAGATCAATATCCATTCCTATCCACTTTTCGTCTAATTCAAAAAGCTAAGTCAGGGAGGCTGTCTTAAGTTCAACTAATTCTAGCGACTCCTCCTCTCGCTCTGCTAGCACCTTGTCCGATAAACTAACAGTCTTTAAACATCACTGCGTTATCTAATTAGAATTTTTGCATTAGATTAGAAGTATGGATGGTATAGCAAGGCCAAATTGGACATCAAGATTTTCACAGCTGTGAGGCCGCCTTCTCGTCCCAAAAAGTTAATGATTCGTCACATAATGAAAAAGGAGTCGGCAATCTACAGAGTCAAGAGCCTGGGGGAGGAGCCTATTCGCTAGAAAAGCACTATTATAAAACTCCTTGAAAAGTAAGAAAAGACATAAAGTGATTTTTACCTACGAAGAATGGTTAAACGATATGATTTCAATGAGTTTCTCTGATTTTTATGCATCTTTAAAAAATCACCTTTGATATTTACCACACTCTTCTTTGGTACTTCTCCTACAGTAACCTCTATGCTGTCCTCGTCTTTCTACTCTCCATGCTGTTCCTCAATCTCGGTTTCTACGCAGTGGCTCAGCACCAAGTCCATGACTTCTCAATAATGCAAGACTGCTTTTCGCTGAGAACGCCCTAGAATCTTTATAAAAGGGGGTAGCCTTGGCAGCATCTTTAATTTTATTAATTCAGGTTCATCAATATTCCCTCTGACAGTGAATCCCTCAAGACCTAACTTGAAAAACTTAAGACTTAGCAACCTTATGGAAAATTTTATCAAGGCAAGTCATGCGCGGTAGTGGAGAATATGATATTCCCGGCAAAGTCAACTCCCTTAACTTTGGGCCGAGAGATCATGTCGGTATATCTGTCGGCAGATGAGTCCTTTGACTTCAAATATCGAATAGTAACCTATCTTATTTATTAGCAGAGTATGTCAAGTTACCCCGGTTTGTACCTATTCGCCTCCAAAGATTAAATCCTTCTCGAACAGATGGCCAACTTCCTGCAAAACAATACTTAATTCAGCCTGTTTCATTATAAGCTCAACGATAAAGTTTACCACGTAGACTACTCCAGCAGAGGTTAGTCTCGATTGATGCTGCTCATCTGGATTATTGGATGTTTATTCTTAGCATCCTCTGTTATCGCCATCTATAATTACATGTCAGTTTATATGGTACCTGTTTTCTATATTATCATTAATCGACTAAGGGCAGTTGACTTGCGTGAAATATAACTGTTTACACTAGCGCCCTGGCTTGGGCTGTATGAGTATCAATTTCATCTAAACTCTTAAAGAAAAATAAGGTCCGGTGTGGTGCTCGCTGTCGTTATGATGTTCTCTGTATATCTGGTGTGCTTCATCGGCCTAATGCTACTCTTTAAGCTGGGAGTTTTCGGCTCTTTCTCGGCCATGTAGCAATCAGGCCAGCTAATTAATTACATGACCCTACTTTAACTCTAAAGCGTGGTTTTCTTCAGGACCAGGACGACAATCCTTTATCTTCCAAAGCTGATAGCTCTCACTCTGATTGCCTTCTGCTATTACACTATGAGAGCTACCTACACTTTCAGGTAGTTGCCCTTCAATCTTTTGATATATACAACGCAGTCGCTTATTGTCCTGTTTTTAATCAAGCTTTAAAAGCCAGCTGTGTGCGACTGGAATCAAAGATCAATATACACTCCTACTCAAAAAAACCCTCGATGCTTTTACACCCCTTATTTCAGCTCGGCGTGGATCAATGACTTTCCGCCATTGTGGACTTTATTCGCAGGACTATGGGTGGCTGATAGTTTCAACTAATAGGAGCTAATCCTAGTGCAGATCCCGCAGGATCAAAATAATCCAATTCTTGAATGAAAATCAAGAGTCATTTTTATGTCTGGCCATGTTAACTACTTGCAAAAAAGTCATTCTGGGGGAGATACTCTTGCTCAATCCCTTCAGAAATCTCGACAAAACCAGCTTTTTCTCGACCTTTGGCGGGCCATAAAGTCTTTTTTGGTTTCGTTAATAAGATTAATCGCACAGTTTTTTGTGGAGCACTAGCAACGATTTGGCCTTTTAACGGTAATCTAACTGCTCGGGCTCCTTTAACTTCTTTATTTTTAAATCAAAAGATCGCTAGTTATTAAGCGCCATGCGATAGAAATGCAATGGAAATACATCTTTATGCTTCAAAATGATGTGTTTCAAGAGCTGCACTCCTTTCAACTTGTTCTTCGGTTTGACAGGTGTCGGGGGACTGATGAAGGGTAGCCTAAATGGTTGAAGATCAAGTTTCTAGGAGCTGGTGCCTAGAAAATTCTTTTTTCTGAAGTTTAGCTTTAGTTTTTAATTTGAGACATTGAACTAGGGATTGGACTAAAACAGCTTCATTTTTTTAAATCGTTTAAGCTTGTTGTCTTCTTAGATGATTGGAGTTGTCAATATGGAGTCATCTGGAGGTTGGCCTCTGATTTCCTATTTAAGAGACTTGTCTTTCTAGGAGGGGAGTTAATTGATATGATGGGATTAATACATCAACCTCCTGAAGTACTGGCTATTGGAGGGCTATTATTTGATATTGGTCATGTTTATTTTAAGAATGGGCATACTAATTTTGCAGAGCTACATAGTCTATAAATAAGAGTCCCCTAGAATGCTGTGAATTTGGTTGATAAAACTTATAAAATGAGGGATCTAGGAGCTGCTCAGGAACTTTGTTGAAAGAAACCCAAGCAGTTTCATCGTCGCTCTTAGGTTCCCTTCACTTAGGTCTTCTATAAACTTTCCGCAGTAGCTTAGCAAAACGGAAATCATATTTTTGGCCAGAAGAGCAATCTTAACGTTACGCTTCTTTTTGAACCTTCGGTTGTTTTTATCGAAAAGAGTTTCAATTTTCCTTTGAAGTTACAACAGAATATCGAAAAAAAGGGACTAAGCTTTAATATGGTTATCGATCTCTATATAATGGATTAGTAGGAGCTGTTTGGCTCTGACCTTAATGAGTTACCATCTCGTCCCTTTAGGCAGAGGTACCACATCCTTGAGGATGTAGATTACCAGATGGACGAAAGGTTTTTATTAGGCATGCAGCAGTTCGGCCTACCTAATGATGGATTTCATTAGAATGAAGATAAACAGTTTGTAGTCGCTCTCAGGCAGATTATTCTCAGAGCCAGTTTACTACAAAATTGTTATGACATCTTGAAAGTGTTTTCTAGATTTTTTGAATTGAGGCAGCAGCTGCTCACTGATTTTGAAGTTAGCATAGGCCAACCTGATTTTAAGAGAAGCCACGAAGGGTTTCGGGAAAACTGAGACTGGTGTGTTACTCACCTTTAGAAACTCGAAAAGATTAGTGACAGTATTGATAACATTGTTGTAATCTTTCTAGCGGTTGCGGATATCAAGCTCGACGAGGAACTCATCTTGCCAACCTTGTCCCACGCAACTTTGGTAACGCTTATATTTTTGCATATTAGATTTCATTCTTCAATTTTGAAGTCATTCCCCTGCATCCGAAAGATTTGCACTTCTTTCTACTCGATGAGCCTGGCGAACAGACTGTCCTAGCAGAAGGTCTTCACCAGGGTGGTGTGCAGGCCTGTAATCATGACTTTGCCTTAGAATCTGTGGCTAATGGCCTGGACTAGCAGTCCGAAATCCTTAATGGCATGCTAATCGATGTTATGCACATACCTAAAGGAAAAGACCAGGAAATCTTTCTGCTTGGACTTAAGACTCTTCTCCTTGAGAAGCAGTTCCACCTGATTTTTGTGTTTCACAAAGTTAATATACGATATAATTCCCGTCATTCTATACAAGATGTAGGAGTCGATGTTGGATGGCGGATAATCTTATTAAAGGGCGTTAAGCCGAGCGGCAGTCCGATTCGTGCTCTCACTCTTTCTAATCAGTTCAGTCTAGCGACGCACCTCCAAAAATGAGGGCTCCCTCATCTACGAAAATGTTATTTCTGCTGGAAAAGTTTAGATCAGGCTTACTAGTTAGTAAATTGTATAGAAAGAGCCTATCAGCAGTGCGAAGGCTGGGTGTGTGACCACTGTAAGAATCCCGATCGAAAGTACAAGTAGAAGTTTGTTGTTAAGTAATCTCGCTATATGAGTCACGTAATAAGCCACAGGCACTATTATAATACAGAAAAGAGTCCAGAGTGGTAGCTCCATGAATAGAAGATTGCCAAAAATTAGCCACACTGAATTTAAGGCGGCTTGAAGCAGTCCGACTATTTTGGTGCCTCGGAATCTAATTTATTAAGTTTGAAAGAAATGCTAATGTGATGAAAAAAGACTAATTGCGAGAGGCATTCCGACAAGAAGTCCTGATGCGAGATTGACAATGCCAAGTAGAATGAATTCCCTGTTGCCGACTAGATCATAGTCGTCAGGCTCTTGCTCCATAAATCGTTTAAGGTCGTACCTCAATTTCCTTTGCCGAATTTATTCCGCATATAGCATCTGCTAGAAGGCTAGAACTATTGCCAGTATTAAAGCTCTTGGAAGGTGTTCAATGCACTCTTTTAGCTAAGGGATTACGACCTTTTCCTCAAGTTTTAGATTGATGTTTCCTTATCCAGCCAGAGAACCAAGAGTGGGCAGTCTTGTGATCTGGTTAACCAGGATCCCCACAAAGAAGAGAATGACAACCAAGGGAATATGTTTGAGATACCTTCGAAACATTAGCATAAGTATTATGGTGATCCCTGTAAACAAAACCCCTAGTAGTCGCCAATCCGACACCAGGATGCTGAAATACTCAGTCGGGGAATAGGCAAGTCTGATCTCGCTGTAAAATGCACCGGCATTGCTCAAGGCCAGAGGCAGGAACTGGTTATCTATGATACTTAACCAAGCACGATAAAGCAGATGCCCAGAATTACTCCCAAATGCAGTTTAGGTGGCAGATAATAAAAAGCTTTGCCAAGCTTCTGAAGCGGCTTGCAAAAGAAGAGCAAGATGAGTCCTGCTATGGCAAGTGCAATTTGGTTGGCCCTATGATCCTCAGCAGTATCTGATTTTATGAAAAGGAGGATGGATAAGTTGCTTACCCCGTAGACCAGCAGATGACTTTAGCTCAAAAAGAACGATATTACAGCAGCCAGGGCTATTCCCAAAAAAGCATCTTCCTGCCTCCTGTAAACGAGGAGAGTGAAGGCCAGGGCGATTGAGTAGTTGATCAGAGAAATTGAGATTATCAGCCAGAAGTTCTTCTTCGCTTTCTGGAAGAAGGTTGGCTGGGCTGGAAGAGGCTCGTACATTTGAATAAGAATAATCAATCGTCATCATTCCCGCCGATGGTTCTGGTCTTGTAAACGGAGAACCAATTGTCATCCTTCTTGACTTTGCCAATAATGATGACCAGCCTCTTCTCCTTAACAAGGACCCTTGACTTTTCAGGATTGAGTTTGCACTGGGTCCTAGGCACTGCGAAGATATAGTTTTTGCCTTTGAGATCATGCACTTTAACTTCGAAACTCCTCTACAGGAATCGCTTGGTAATATTCTAAGGTGGTAGAGTATGTGCACCTTCGATGTCCACATAGACTTTAACTTGCATATCCTCCTCCAAGAACGAGTACTTGTTAAGAGGCAGGTAGTCAAGGATGTCTTTGAACTACTTTGTGAAGATCGGCTTTACGGGTTAGTATTATAAGTAGATGCCGTCATTAAGCAGTCCTAATTCTTAAACAGTTTTATCAAGGGGAAGAGACTCGGACTACAGGGATAATTTTGGAGTCAGATTGCCTTGGATGTCAGTGCGGTAGCATCTTATCATGTACAAGAAATCACGCATACTGGTCTCTTTCGCTAACTCTACTTGATAGGTGTCGATGGAGTCTGGCTTGCCCTTTTCTAGAAAATGCACAAATATCATCAAATAATACTGACTTAATTAACTGCCTTTATAATAATGGCCGAACTATCAGAAGCGACAGTCCAGCAGAACTATCTGGATAAACTCAATCGGCACATCGAGCTCATTCTTTCATAGGCTAATGCCATGAAAAACCTCCAACAGCCATAGAAGCTAATTCGTCCAACCCTATAACAGCCAAGTAGGTCTGTTTAGCACAACTTCTTGGGCACTTCTTCCAAACTCAAATTAACAGAATTTAATTATAGAACTAGATAATCACCTCTGCCTAATTAAAGAATATCGCATCTCAGGCAGTCTCTTACCAAAAGCTTAGGAATTAACAGCCCTTAGCTATTACGTTCCTCATCCCTCAAATTAATAAATAAGCCTCAACTCAAAGCCGATTTCAATAGGTCATTTGCAAAATTTGTTCCCAAACTTACCAAAAGCTCTCTTCGCAAAACGAAACTAGGCATGAGCTCGGAATGCGAGCAGATCCGCTTGTATAAACTTGATTGTTTTTCAAGAAGACTCGATAGAATGATTCAAATTTATTAATTTTGCTGAATTTGAATGGGGCAGTCGAACTATTAACAGCTTTTGCAAGGATCTCTACAAAAATTCGTCTCGCAAGATAATCAGTCTTTCCTAGTACAGCGGCAGACTGTCGACTTGCACTCACTTCATCTCCACTTAAATGTGCTGTAAAGGGCTCAGCAAATATCACATATTAACTGCTGCAAACTTTTTGACTATGAATACTAGAGCACATAGTTTAGCAGCACAATTTACACTCGATGTGAGCACTACGAATAACGACTACCTCTTCGCCCTGGCAAAGAATAGTTCATGAGGATCGCAACTGAGATGATGAGGGCGCTGAAGTAATTCAGGAAGAAGTTGCAGATTCACGGGGATCTTCGCTTTTAAAATATATGTTATAAAGATAAGGTAGTTAAAGTCCCACCGCCTTCAACTAAAAATAAGTTAGAAGATGATTTCCTTGCGCTAGCTATCGTTCTCTTAAAGATGTTTGATACTTCTCCAACAGAGACCTTCTACGAAAGGGCCGTCAACTGGCCCAAAATACACTCAGTTAACTCACAGATCGGCAGTCACTATGGCCTGGAGTACAGTAATTTCATTATAGGACTTACTGACAGGCCTAGCATAGATTGGATTGACTCCCAGATTATAACTCTTACAAATCAAAGCAGAAAAAGAGAACGCAACTCATCTGGCTAGCGCAGGCAAAAGATCACCCTCTCATAAAATTCACTCAATTACCAATCCTTGTCAATATAAAAGCAAAATAGCAACAATATCACAAGGGGTCCATAGATCCCTGATTTTTAGCACAGGCTTTAAATCTAAAAGCAGCAGGCTCCTGTGCAGAGACATCAAAGGGCTCAATCTAGCTACCACAATCATCAATAACCCCTTCTTTCGAACCACAGAAGCTCGCCTTCTCGCAGAGCCATTTTTCATCGATAGACTGAAAACCGAATAAATTATAAGCACGATGACTCATCGCTCAAAGGCCGCTGCAATTCAGTTTATCATAGATAAAATCTTCATTTGGGCAAGACTAACCCATTCCCATAATTCGTGACCAAACCCCGATAAACTCAAAAGCAGCAGCTCTATAATTACAACATCAGGCCTCTTGTGAAGATAACTCCCCTGGAAACCATCCCGTTCAGAGCCGCCCAGCTCATTAACTCAAAGCCACTCTCCTTAAATAGCAACAAGATGTAAGTATTGCAACATACCGCCACTTTCAAAAACTAGAGGAAAACAGAGAGCTCTAAAACGGTTGAGCCTAGCGTTAGCCAGTACTCAGTTTAGCAAATTCTGAAGTAAATCGATATCAAAATAGATTCTAAGAAGAACTAAACCCAGAAGCCTCTTAAATAAGATACGACTCTTTACGCTACCTTTAACAAGCCTGTCATTAGCATCCAGTCAGCTTTGCAAAAAGCTCCTTTGTTGACCACTACATTAGAAAAGTCTAGTCATTAGTGCTTTTAACAAAAGCCACTCCCGCAGCCTAGCATACACTCGAATGCAAGATAACTTTACATGGGCAAGCCAGCCCCCTGTCTAACCCTAGGCCAAATTTAACAAGATATTAAGATCGAACAGACTTGTATCAACAGAAATATCAGTCTGTAGCCAGCTCTTAAAAGCAAACCAAAAATAACATAATAAGCTTTACTGAAAACATCTTCAATAAATAAATCAGAAAAAATACAATCCCACAAAGAGCGCCTTCAACCCAAACCCACAACTCAGAACTAATTTTTCAATCGGGTGTAGCACACTCCTTTCTCTATGCTAAAGGATTTAAAGGCAATCAGTGCAACCTCCAGTCTTAAAAATTCAAGAAAATCACATCAATCTGAAGTTGTATCCTAAAATGCTGAATATGTACTCTAAAAATATCCTGATGGGTCTAGCTACCAAGGCTGGAAAGTGCATGGCCTAAAGCACGGTCATGGAAAGTTAATATCCGCAGAAGGACTGATGTACACTGGACAGTGGGTGGACAACAAACGTCATGGCTCTGGATAATTGCGTAATAAGGCTGGAAATCTGATTTATTAAGGTGAGTGGATAGCTGACAAATATTACGGCAAGGGCACACTCATTTTTTAGTCTCATAAAAAACTTAAGCCTAATCAGTTAATAGAGCCAACCAATCTTAACAAGGCCAAATAATATGCTGTGCGGTATGAAGGCGGATTTGAGGACGACATGATGCAAGGCCATGGAAAAATACTTTTCGAGAATGGGTAGGTCTTTTAGGGCGGGTTTAAGCTTGACAGCATATAAGGGTAGGGAGTGCTAAAAGGCGGGAATCGTGAGCTGAGATGTGTGTGGAAGAACGGAGTGATGATAAAGAGAGTGAATTGAGATGTTAAAATCAACGAAAAACGTCTGATTTTTTAGGTTTGGGCTTGCCAGTAAGTCTTTTAATTACTTATTAAAAATCCTAGACTCGTCGGTGGCGGAGGAATGAGGTTTCTCTATTTTGGTCTAGTCCTCGCAGCACTTTCTTTTTTTAGACTTTGGGCTTATCGTTGGATTTAAATAGAATTGAGCTCGACTTAGGACTAGTCTTGGTAGGAGTGTGCTCTGTCCGCAGGAATTAAGCTTTCACTTTGAACTTTGATTGTGATTGATTTCTCTTCTTATAGAAATGGTCTAAAAAGGTTGTGAATATTCTCTGCAGCTAACTCTCTAATCTGACTTGAACACCCTCAATCTAGGATTATATCAGGCCTATTTCAGCAAGGAACTACAGTCCATAATTTGAAGCGAGCTAAGTGAATATAGATTTGGCTTGACGCTAGGATGTTGTGAAAAATAGATCAAAATTTTCCAAAAAGATCTTTTTTTTCTGGTCTTTGAGGGTCTGGATTGCATTCTAGAATGGACTGATTACAGATTGCCGGCCTGCAAGAACCTTTAGCACGGCTAGCAAGTTTGCAAAGATATCCTTGGAGTTAATCAAGTGGGCGTATTTAAGCAGGTGAATTTTAAACTGGATAGGAGTAAGTCTTCCCCTGGTTAATCCAATTCCTTTCAGATACTAAAATAGCTGAGTACGAAAAACTCTAAGACTGTTGGACTTGAGTTCAATTTATTTTTACTCTACAAGCAGCATAAACAGGTAGGTCAGTTATAAAGATCTGATATGACCTTTCTCACTGTCGAAAAGTGAATAAAGATTGTTAATTTTATCGAGGATATCTTCTCTGGAGTTGATCTTAACTAGCTTGTCGTGCTAATCGTTCAGCTTTTCCAGTATATGCTACAGACACTATTCGCTGATTTTATAATTCACAAGTTGCTAAAAGAACATTTAACGGTTCGAAGGGACAGCCACTTCACATCGCGTCCAATCAGACTCATGTCTAGCTCTGTGGGATGTCCACTATTTCAGAAGAATTTATAGTTACTTTGGAGTTATTGACTATTATCCAAATAGTTTGAAAACTCTGATAAGACAAAGACTAGAGGATCGATTTGAGGTCGTACGAGGACAGTGGGCGCGGGAGTGGGCCAGCGTGCAGCAAGAGCAGCAGAGAAGTAGCTCTGTCAGACCACAGTCTGTTACTTGAGATTGATATCCGTTAATGATACATTAAATCAGAGGGATTACACAGCGCCCCGCTTTGAAACATAAGCAGGCACAAGGCTTAAAAGCCCTAGACTCAAGAGCAGCAACCAATTATCCCACTTAAAGCCAATTGCAGTTAACTAATGCAAAGTCATTCCCATCTTTACTAATAAAAAATTGCTAGGAATCAATCCGACCAAAGTCCCGAAGAAGAAGTAATTAAGCGGTATCCCAACATGCCCCGCACCCAGGTTGATGAACCAATTAGGCACTAAAGGCACCATCCTAAGAAATAGCATGAACCAAAATAAGTTGCTGCGATTATTTTCCATCTTGTTATCTTGCTACTGATTTTCGCAGTTTTTATAGCAATCCCCTGAAAACACGATTCACTATCTCACTTGCCAATGTCAAGGAAAGACAGTAGCAAAGGCTGCTGCCGATCGCAGAACAGCACAACACCATGCCGAGACCAACCACCTGTCCGAACAAAGGTCCGCTTAGCAAGACCAAAAAAATAGCACCGGGTATTGCAAAAGTTTGCATAAAGATGAATAGATAAATAAAGCCAAGTAGTATGAAGCCTCGATTAGTGTCATAATAGAGCTGGAAGATAGCTAGTTTGTCAATTAAATCCCGGGTGGATGCAGGCCATGAGAGGATAACTTGCCGTTGAGCCTCAAGAATGGGGGGAGCAGAGGCTATCAAGCATACCAGTCCTGATAGAGCCAAGGCAAAGCTGAGTAGAAGTAGTCTAGTTTAAAAGGATTACATCATTACAAATAATATGTTGCAGAATTTATGGCGACGAATATCGCACATCAAGAACATGGCCTAGGAGAATATCAAGCATAAGATTCATGAGGTAGAACAAGCAGTTCCCATGGTCCAAGCAAGAGTTTATAAGCCCTCTAAGACAATCGAGTTCAACAGATAAGGAGAAAAACTACTCTACGATTGCGACCCCTTCAAATATTAGACCATCTATCTCCGCTATCCTTACGTCATGTACGAGACTTTCATCCCCCTCTCCATCATCAACTATTTTTATAATCCTTTGGATCTTAACTGGTTTTATAATAGCGGAGCCATTATGCTTGCCTGCTTTGTCTGGTATCCTCGCTATGCTTGCTTCTAAAATTTCCAGTACCACGTCAGGAGACTCTACTTGCTACGAGGAGGTCGTGTCATGAAAATTTAGACAACAACTCTTTTTGGCACTCCTCGGACATTCTGGATCAACAACTATGAGGCTAAGCCCCTTACTGCCGATGCCAAGCATTTCTAAAGTATCTAAGAAGGAGATTTCCTTCAAGAATAGGGCCAGCTTAAACATGAGCTGAAAGTCCAGATGGAGAATCTTATGTACTTCTCAGTTAATGTGCAAGACTAAATTTTCACCTTCAAAAAATAAGGGAAAGTGATTGAGCCGTAGCTCTTTGAAGCGACCTTGAAGGGCTTCAATATCGATACAAACGATTTCACGATAAACACAGCCGACAACGAGCGCTTCTACGAAGGCAAGCACAACATATGATCGCATACATTCTTTATGTAAAATTTAAACTTCCCCTCAGTTATCATTTTTGAAAGGCAGAAGGATACCCTATTGTCCGCTTTATTTTCCATTGTCAACCCGAATTCCGATCCCTACGCACTGCACCTCAAGCTTGAAAAGGACAGTCCTTTTCCCCCCCTTAGGAAGGTTATTCAAGCTAAATAAACTGCCAAATTGTAAATTTCATTCAACCTGCCAAAAGGACAGATCTAGCCCAGCCAACTTGTTTTCTAGTATGCAGCAGCAACGAGCCTCTCATCATCAAACTAATCATAAATCAGTAATTTCATAAAAAAAAGTTCAAAAATTCTTCAAAAGAAAGTAGGCGTGGCTTTCACCAACCCTGGCTAAACGCCTGCTAAAAGTAGGACTATTCTTTCTTAGATATAATAAAAGCCAAGCTAGCGACAATTCGACGGACTAACAGATTCGATGATAAATCACAACCCGTACTAACTATTGCAGAAACTAATCGATGAAAAATAATTCAGGATCAGCCAGCTCGAGGACGATAAAAGATATTTTGAAGAAAAGCTTAGGGGCATCCCAGTGAAAACTTCGAAGGGTTCCAAAGGAAAATCGATAATACTGGCAGTGGTCGGAGTGGCGCTCGGAGCATTGGTGGGTTCCTATTTGCTGTGAGGCCAAGATTGAATCAATAGCATTTATGTAGTCATAACAAGGGACGAAACTTCTGCAGGAGGGTATCGATAACATGACATGCTAGAATCACTATAAAGCCTATAAGAAATGCATGTAAGGCTGGTTCAGGAAGCGAGGCTGCATGGGCGAGATCGATAAATATCAGCTATGCATACTCATGATGAATAGCAAGCATAGCAAGTCTAAGGCTAACTGACCCTTAATTGTTCATAGTCCAAGCGCTGTCTGCTTAAGATTGATGTCTAACCTCATTCAGCGGGAAGTGCCACAACCTTGCGCAGCTGGGCTGTCAGCTTTCCGCCAAAGTAAATCTTTCCATAGGAAGCAGGCATAGCCTGTTCCGAGCGAAAGAAACATTATCAGTGGCCTTTTGACTCAAGATGCAATAATTAACTTAGTACCATGTCCAGATTAAAAACTGGCGATTCCTGCCAGATCGATTCTTAGCGACTGCGCCTCTCAGACTCACCTTCCACGTAACTCTTAACACCCCCACCTACGCTTTCGCATAGCAGCGTCCACTGCTGCTTTACTGCGAAGTGCTAGATCTTGAATTACCACCATTAACAGACGGTTCAGCCCACTCGTTAATAATCTCTAAGGCGAACACGTACTAATTCGTGGCAATAAACTACCCCCGCCTCAAGCTGAGAGTTGAAGTCCAAGAAATAATGGAGGAGAAGGTATCTTAACATTAACTAACAATTTCAGAATTCGATTCGATCTCTGCTCAGGATTTCAAGAGTGCAATTTAACGCATCTGCACTGACCAGCAGCTTAAGGGCCTCATCATCCCCTGCTTTGATTCAATCATTAATTAGTAGATATCCCTCAATATCAGACTACCTGCCAGCTAATCTGATACTAACTGCAGTTAGTAAGAACTACCCAAAAAAAAGAAATATAAGCGAGTGGCTAAATACCTTAGGGGCATCAAGGCAATTGAGTGGGCCTAAGAGTTGTGTTGCAGTTAGCTAATTTAGACTTAAAAGATTAGCCTTTGGCTCAGTCTAAGAATGGAGATTTAATGAATGAGTCATTCATCCTTCGCATTGTACTTTGAGAGGACCGTAAAATCCATGAGCTATATCAACTTGTGATTGTAAATCTCGATAAATTTGAGCAGCAGCGGCTCGACGTGCTAGAACTTGAAGACCAGAGGGTCGTCGGGGTTTAGAGTGAAGGCGAGTATTTTTCTTTATTAGTTGGACATGAAGTTGAGATTGAGGTCATTGGAAATGACTCTGCACATGGCTTCTAGGTCGGCCCTGGTCAACTAGCCTTTGCCCTCCTAATCGAATAGTTAGAAAATGATTTTTGCTATTGACTTGCCATTTAATTATTTTTAGCTCATGATCAATCCACTTTAACAATCCACCAATACTCAGATCAATGACAAAGTCAACAAAAGGGCCTATCGAAGGCTTAGGATCATTGATTAGCTCATCTAAACTTAGAAAGTCTATTTGGCCTCCCTTAAATTACTGATGGAAGTGAAGAAATAACTAAAGGACTTCCTGAGCGAGCGGTAGTTCAGATAGCTCTTCAATGCGGAACAGCTGATCGGACTGCACGAGCAGCTGCTGAGTGACCTGGGTTACCCCAATTTCGTGGAGCGGATAGTAAAATACATTGATTTCTTCAAGATATACCTGGTATTCTTCTAGAACTACTAGATAAATGTATAAAGATTCAAGACCCTGTTCAAAAAGAATAAAAAATTTAGATAGTATCTCACCCTCAATTAGTATTCACCCAGATTCGGAGGACTCACTTTGCTCGACATCTATGCCAAGCCCTTCCAGCGGCCTATGAAGTACAACCTTCTCTTTAGAGACCTCCTCGAAAGCACTGAGACTCATCACCCAGACTACTCCCTAATCAAGGAGGCCTACTAAAAATTTAAGAAGGTCAATAAACAAAATAATGATATGTTCAATCACATCACCAAAAATTTAAGGATTGCAGAGCTCGATCAGGTCTACGGAAATATTCTCAATAATTTTGCTTTTGAGGGAAACAACCCGAGAGAAGTCATCAAGTAAATAAAACTCCGGGTTTTCAAGGAGGATCTGAGGGAGCGTGACTGCGAGTTCATAATGTTCAATGATATGCTGCTCATCGATATCAAATAAACGCCGTCCTAAGTGTTGAGACTCAGCTATTAGACTTTCATGGCAGCTTAAGACGTGTAGGACGGTAAAGTGTACAAGAATATGTTCCGACTTAAGTATGGAGACCGCAGTTTGACATTCAGCACGGGCGAATCTTAATCTTCAAAAAGCTAAAAAGAGTCTATCTTAACTCTGTTCTACACTAACCTTAAGAACGATTAGGATAGCTTAAAGGTCAGAGTGCTAGGCTCATAGCAATTGAATTCAGTCTCCTTTGATAAGCACACCATCTACATCATAGAGCTGCGGCTTTGCAACTTTCGATAACTCATCTTCAGACGCTTCTCGCAGTTGAAAGATCTCCAGGAAACTCTCAACCACAAATATCCTGGCTTAATAAATCGGACGCTTCATATATCGTTAAGAAATTCCTACAACAGCAAAATCATAGAGTAAAGGAAGATATCTATCGAGTGCTTACTGCACTCCGTCTTGACCAATCGATAGCTCATGTAGCAGGAAAGTGCAATTATTTTCAGCAAACTCGGAATCCAGTATTCCCTCCTGTCCAAACTAAAGAGCTTTTCAAACTTCAATCTGTAACTATTAGATTAACCACTAAGCGACAAGTTCCTGAAGGTGTACTTCAATAGAGGGAGATGCTGCTGGTTCAAAACTAATTTCATAATTCCATAAACAGGGTAGAATAAATAGTTGGATTAAGTATACGAGCTTTAGGTTCAAGTACTGGCAAACAATAGGACTAAGATCTACATCTACAAGATCACTAGGATTTCGGAAGTCCTCGAGCAGATTGCTGCCAAACTTAAATTACGCAGGCATTATGACTATCGCATCTGTCTCTATGCCAGCAAAAAGGAAACTAGGATTATCGATCCTGACGAGTTCGCATACTCCTATTACTCCATGGTCAAATAGGCTGAGCGCACCCACAGCACAGTCAAAAAAATATTTTTTCAATTATAACTTCCTTTTCTTTTTCTTAAGAAGATTTTCTTTCTACCCAAACCAATTGAGGACGGCGAGCTCAATCTGGATCCGCAGAGGAGAATGTTGCTGAGGTATCAGCTAATTACAGAAGTCAAACGGAACACATATCCCTTAGATTCTTCATCTATCAAGTCCATTATATCTGCACACATTCTGCTTACTGCCTATCAAAACGGTTAGTTCATTTAAGCAAAATACGAGCCCAGATTTATTGAAGAGATTGTCCCGGACTACTTAAAGGAGAGTAGGGATTGGAGTCAAGGAGTCGACGAGTTCATAGAATAATTAAAAAATCAGCCAGAAATAGTAAAACACACGGAGAAGGCACTTACTTTTATGATCTTAAACATCTGCCGCAACTACGAGGAATTTGGTAGTTTGTTCTATTACGTGACTATAACACCACAGGCTTAAACAGTATTTAAAGAGTTCGGGTTCGAGCACTAAAGCAATATGTGGCTGGCCATCGGCTTACAAGGAGTATCCTTGCTCATGCCGAGAGATAAGCGTAAAATTTTAACCTTGAGATACGAGTAGATCCAAAGTTTGAGAGCACTCTCGCGAACTTTGGTACTGAAATCCTAGCGGGTCTCAGGAGAGCTGGTCTTAGGAGTCTAGCAGAGTTTCTAAGTCAACAGCATGATGACAATGTACAACGATCTTAAGGGGGTCTGCTAGTGAATTGATTCTTAGCTTAATTAACAGATTATTATGAATTTCTGCTCCAACTGCAGCAAAGAATTCCCCGAGGAGAGACTGCATCTGCACGAGGCCTATTGCATTAGGAACATTAGGAAGTGTCCTCAATGTCCATAATTCGTTGACAACTCACTCATCCAGGCTCACATCCAATAATCCCACTCAGAACAGCCCTGCCCGTAATGCAATATCTCAATCAAGCCAGTCGACCTGGCTGCCCATGCCCTCATCTGCCCTTAAAGGCCTGTCTACTGCCAATATTGCGAGCTCAACGTCCCTTTCTCAAACTTTATCGACCATGAGAACATGTGCTCTTCAAAAACAAAACAGTGTTTTAAATGTTTCGCTTATGTCACATTGAAAAACTATCCGACACATGTATGTCAGCAACAACCACAATCAATGCCACATTCTCAGCCAGTAATACCTTCCCCACCGTCTTTTATCCCCCAAATTCAAGCTCAAAATCAAGCCCCACAGATCTCTATACCGTCTATTAGGCCTATCTACTAACAACCTGCCCAACCCTTCCGAAATAGGTCTGCTCTCCATGCTCGAGGCAACTAAGAACAACCTAGGCCCAAGGAAAAGACTGACCAAGGCTATCTAACTGCCTAATAAACAGCTCCCTGTCTAGTCCGCAAGCCTGATACCTATTCTATGATAATCCGAGCGAGAGGGCCGCCCCGTATGATCGACATTATGCCGATCAGTCTTCGTCATGACAACCAGCCCCTCAGGGATAAAAATTGATAGCTGAATAAATTAATGTCAAAACATGATGTGCCATTAGTGCCTGTGAGCCACAAAGTCGAGTAGCATTTCAGTTACATCCTCGCCCAACTAAACTCCAAAGATGAACAAATCGACTCTCTGAACATCCTTGCTGATCGTATCCTCGAGCTGTTAGGACTTCCGGCCAATAACAACCTCCTATAAAACAAACTAAGAAAAATCTACTAAAAAATCTAATAGACGGACCAATTAAGCCAACTATCCAAATCACTGATCTATCAGAGCTGTCCCGAGCCAGACTATCAGGAGAAGTCGACTCTCCTGAATTAAAAAGATATGTTGCTGGCCGAAATGAAGAAACAGTTGAGCTAATCCATTCACCAGAATAACGCTATGATGTAGCATCTCACCATTATCCAAAATTAGAACGAAAGGCTCTCTAATGACCTTAACGAATATACTAGCGAACTCCTTCAATTCAAGCAGCAAGTCCTCCACCTCTAGAAAAGCAAGAAGTACACTGATCAGATGAATATCACCATGCAGACCGATTTGAGGCTCGTCAATTAGCAATCTCATCGACTCCAGCAGCAAATTTAGCGCATCATTTAGGAAAAATCAGTTTCAGAGAGGAAATTATGTCAGCTTTAAACGGAGTGCTCCCATCAAGTTCATTAAAATAAGTCACTCCATCAGCAGCTAATAACAGCCAGAAGCTAGAATGTATGGCTCAAACAGCAACTTGACGCAAATAGCTAGCAGATCTCATAATTAAAGTCACGCCTACTTTCCTCCGACAATGATAACAAGCGACTTGCTTAGTAACTCGCCTAACTCAATCAATTATGCAAATAACTCCAATAAAAATATTAATAAACAAGAAGAGAAAAATCAAAGATAGCTAACGACTTCACAAACTGCCAGCAATCCACAGACCATCTTAAACAGCAGTTCTAATCGACTGCTCATTACAGCCACGAGAGATAGCACAGCCTCTAGCTCACAATCTAAAATCTGGGCGAGCAATTGCGGCAAAAGTAGTAATAAAGCAGATCGCTAAGGGGTAAGGCTAACACCCTCAACCAGCTCTCCAAGTAGCTTAAGTAATAGATTCTTGTATGTAAGAAAGAGCAGGATAACCTGAAAAACTAGCTGTAAATAAGAGCCCAAAATTAAGTTATCCTTAAAAACAGGGAAGCCAATTCGGTCAAGCAGTTTAAATCTTAAATAGCTGCACTTAAGACTCTGCTCTAGAAGACTGCCAAATAGCAACTCGAAAACCACATGCGAGCAGAATAGCAATACCGCAAAGAAATCGGCCAGCTCTCTTTACAACTTCATAACTCCTCCCTCGAGTTCAAAAAGCAACTAGCCGCTAAAGAATCCTAACATCTCAAGGCCTAGAATTAGTTCAAACTCAATCTGGAAACCCAGCTCACTATCCATCAATCGCAAATCAATATCCTCCAGTAAAACCTTTAGTATCTTCAGAACAAGTTAAAGCAGTAAAATGCTATTGCTGACCAAACTATCAAGCAGCTTAGCAAAAATATGGAATCTACCCAGCTTATGAATGATATACTTAACAAGGAGGCTCAGTACAGGTTGCATCAGATCCATACATTAGTCAGATAGCGCGACCAGGCAAGACTATCTCTCCAATAGAAACTGCAAGCCCCTTAAACTCCAAGAAAGCCAATATTATAGTAATAAGCAGTGCGAATCGAGCTTTTTAAGCCGCAGCCAATGTAATCAACAGCCTTTACGCCCAAATCCAAAAGGACCTAACAAATATTCAATTAAACGATTCTCAAAGTCAGGGAGATACCCAAATTATGAGTTTTTATGTAATATCTCGATAAACCTTTGCAACTCCTTGATAAGGTCAAAGGTGCCCCAATCACCGTCTACACTAGATATCACTCCACTATTCACGGTAAGCTACTCGCCTCCGATTAGCATCTCAATTTGCTCCTCGCCGATGCAGAGGAAACTCGCGAGTCGATTGTGAAAAAGTCGCGGCTGGTGTTCGTGAGGGGCGACGGGGTGAGAGTCCTGGCCTAAAACAAAAAATCAAAAATATGATGTTCATTCATTTCCAGAGCTGATAAGCTCCGATGATTGAAGTTGCAGTCCCCAAATAACCTATTTGCTCTTTCCTTAAAAAGTCAGTCTTTAAGAAGCCGTAGGATAGGAACAAGTCGATCACGTTTCTGGCCAAGTCGACGTAGATTTACTTCACTAACTGCTTTTACTATTAGCATTCATCGGCTAGAATTTTGAGTTAGATCAAGTTTCTTGCGATAGAGAAAATGCATTCCAGGAACCAACTGCCATTGCTAATAAAGTCGAACCTCTCAACTAGCTTGCTGTCAAGCGGACTGATGTTGTGGACAAAAAGAAGATGATCTGACAAAAAGAATAGTGAGACGCAGACATTTGCAAGTACTTTGAGCGATTTTGAAACTGTCCTTAAAGATGGGTCATGGTGTCTTATTTACTATAAAAGAACACCTGTGTCTCTTAGGATTGAAATATACCTGCCGAATCGGAGCACCTTTCTGGTCATCCCCATTTGTTTTGACAGTGTGTTATAAGGCACAGCTGCATCCTTCCCGCCGGATGCCTCCAAAATGCCAGCGATAGCCCTGCTCAGATACTGGAAAAACCTGCAAGTGCGATCCCTGCCAGTGACATTCGCCAGGAAGTTTATTAGTGAGTTGAGGACAGCAGCAGATTTCTATGATGTCATGAATAATGAACTTATTTCACATTTATTACTACGTGCCCGACGACTAGGATGACCCCTAAACACTTAATCTCTATCTGATCAACCAGCCCTCCCATCCGACACTCGCCGATCTAGTTCGCACTTTCCCACTTGTAGGACATTATCAATTTCGGTTTAAGAGCAGGGCAGGAGGCGAGTTTGTTTGGAGAGATATTGATAGCGAGCAGCTTGTGCCTACCTTTGAAGGAAGGATAGTCTGCAAAGTAAATAGACTATCTCATGCTATAGCAACTACTAAACCAGCTCCACCAAAATAAGATTTCTTTTTCAACGAACCAGCTTCAGAAAAACATAAGCCGGAGATAGACCTGCTCGACTTGCATCCCAAAGTAGAAGGCAAGCAAGCCAAGCCGAGTCCTGGTGATTTATTTGATTTGATATGAGGATAATTTTAACGAGAGTTTTGTAGGCTGGAGTCAAAGTCGGAGGTTAAATAATTTCAAAAATTGGGCCAGGAGTTTTATTGCTGGTTGGAATCACTCAATCAGACGACAAAAAAACAGCGTAGAAAGCAGCTTAGAAATGTCTAAAACTGAGAGTATTTTCTCGAAAGGAAGGATAGGAATAATTAAGCTGGAAAGAAGGAGTTGCCGATGCTGGGCTCTAAATCTTAGTAGTGTCGCAATTCACTCTCTACGCATAACTCAAGAAGGGAAATAAACCGGATTTCCATAAGGCCATGACATCTTCCGACTCCTAAAAGCTATACAGGCATTTCGTTTAGCATCTGGCCAAAATCTATAAGAGTTAGAAAATCCAGTAAGGGAAGTTCGGAGCGATGATGGAAGTTATGTCTGTAAATGACGGGCCTGTCACTCTCATCTACGACACTGCCTCCAAATAATCTGAATCGTGATTTAAATGAACAAGTTGGATGCTATTGCTTTTTACAACTAGCTGCATAAAATCGGACTATTGCCAACAGGTAGACTCATCAGACTTAAGGAATCATTGCCATAGTCGGATTGTTCAAAGCCAGTCCTTTTTTCGCTATCCGACTTTCTTAGAAATATGAAATACAGCTAAAGTTTTTAGATTGCAGCGGCCCTTCAAGAGCATTTCATGAGCAGGACTAATTAGTATAATAATTCATTCTACCCCAACAAGAGCCCCAAAACCCTTGATTATCGCAAAATTGAGCGATTTAAATCTTTGGAAAATTAGTTGGAGGTAATTAGAAGTTCTGCCAAAAAGTCAATTGGCGATAGTCCGTCGAAGTACCTGCCCACCCCTGTTAAGCTTATCGACAGATTCGAAGATCATGCTTTCTTTTAAAAGAGTGATAAAAAATATCGACTATCCGAAAAAAAACTATTTGAATAGCATGTTAATCCCTAAGTCAAGACAACGATCAACTATCCTTAGACAGTAAAAAAATCAACATGCACTAAAATCGATGATAAGGCCAGCTTAGCCCAATTACTTCAATAAATGAAAAATACAGAATATAATCTCTTTTAGATCAAGTAGCCTCGATGCAGAAGTTCAGAAACCATCCCAACTTAAACTATCTTTAGCACTCCCGCCAACCGCAAAAGCCGATAGGAACACAACGATATTTATACTCGACTTTTCTAAGAAAGCAAACTTCGTGAGTAGCATCTCAGACAAAAACAATTTTCCAAACAGCAAAAATAATTATAAAAATGTAGTTTCCAGCCGCAGCTCATCTCCAAACCTTACAACAGGAAGGGCGATAAATAAACCCCTAAGGTGCATAGCTCAAATGAAAAGACTTACACTTTCAATCCAGGAGTCAACCCGAAATCTCGCTAGCTGGTGCAGTAGAATTACAAAGGCCTCAACACTCTAGATAGGATGCAGCTGTTCTAATAGTAAAAACACCTTAGACTGAAGAAAATACGGAGTGAGATCGAAAGAAAGTGAATTTTGCATTGGAATCAGCAGATCCGCACTTGCTCGCCTACCATCTTTTGGCAAGTCTATTAGAGCAGTCCCAAAATCAGCTCATAAGTTTACTAACGCTACTTCCGCTCCTTATCAATGCCCTCTATAGATTTCCGAACAACTTCCTGCAGCAGATTATAAACATTAGTGTCAGTCTCCTAACTGCATTTTTTCTACTGCTGCATCAACGACCCCAGCTTGTTTAGCTCCTAAGTAGAGCGTTTTAGGATTGTCGAATCCATCTCCTTCCGCTACTTCGATTCGTTTAGTATCAGCTACTGAAGTTTAGGCAAATCGCTATCGAGAGATAGATTTAGATTCTACAAAGATTAGGCTCTCTCCTTGGACTAGCTGGCAAGCTCAGTCTTTAGCATGGATACTCGCTAATCTATCATTTTGATCATGCGCTGTTCGGTCTCCCTCCTATTTTGATTTTAGAATTCAATGAAAATATTGATGCGCTGATCGAGTTCGTCGTTGTCCTTGGCGAGCTCATTTAAAGAGCTATCGTAGCTGAATTTTTACTATTCGATCAGCTTCGATAGTTTTCCTATGGCCTCTCTGTAGGCGAGCACTTTCTTGCTCATGCTCACTTAGAATTATGATATTTCAGCATCTAACAGTCGAAGTTTGTCCTCCGCATGGTCTACTGCCCCTAGTTTCTAGGATTTTTAAACGCAGACTATGGAACTAAGTTTTTGCGACAGAAGTTGTATGCGCTGACTGCTGTCGAAAGGCATTTGAAATTTAAGATTATCAGCTAATCTCAATCATTTGTGATCGTACATGACACCCCTCTCCCCGACTCTCAACGACTTGAGAGGCACAAGCGTGTTCGAAACGACGACGGGGTTGCCTGTAGTCATCATCTTCTTGAAAGAGGACTCCTGGACAAGTGGCTAGTGGGTGGCTCGATTGCCGTAATTCGGAATCGGGACAACAGTGGGCTGCTAGAAGGCTGATTTCCTCTAACGATCATTATAATTCTTGAAGTGATCTAGCTTAGCTATGTTGTTTCTATACTCCAAGATGCCTCGGAAGGCCTTGTCCTCCTGGATGGCAAATGGCTGCTGGTCCATTATATTGTTCTCGTACGGCAGGAGGATTGAGAAGATCTAGCCGCAGCTTGGCCGCTGTCGCTCGGGTAGTAAGAGAGACCTCATGATTTTCATAAGTTGTTTGCTGTAGTGCCCTGATCTTTAGACAGTCTCAACCAAAACATGCATCCTCTCATAATTAAAGTAGTGCTATTTGGTGATAAATAATTGTTCGCACTCCTGCAGGGACATAAGCTCGAGGATGGTCAATCCGATGGCAAAAGCATCCGAAATCGAGTTGTTCCCAGGAGGGACTATTTTCTTTTATTTGACAGCCTGTAAGTCTTCTGGTGACAAAAAGGATGAAAGGCCAAGAGTGGCCCTCTAATAACTATTTTTAAAGCCGGGATAAGAATCCGAGCCGACAAGCTTGATATGGCCCTGGTCATTGATGATAATGTTCTGTGGCCGGATATCGCCGGCTCTCTGATTGGTCTTCTAGTAGAGTTTGGCGACGTCCAAGAGTACGAACAGGATATAGAAGATCTAGCTCTCCTTGAATATGTGTTATTAGAGCATTCGGGATTTCAGCTCACTGCTCAATGTGTACATGTACACTGGGTATTCCAGCTGCACCTACACTTGTTGAGAGCAGAATCCCTTCTTTTGAGATTAGTGGTGGAGGGGCAGCAGGAGTTCCTAATGATCGGTGATGTTGACCTTGCGCTTGAGCCACAAGTCGATATCAGTCTGACTGGAGAGGAGCAACTTGAGGAGCATGACTTCCTGGCCTGCCTTATTCTAAATAAGGGTGTCTCCTAGACAATCAATTTTGACAATCTTTTGGTCATGAGTGAGGCCTTTCTGAGCGTTACCCATTTTATAAATAAATATATGGAGATTATGTGGTGTTGTTAATCAAGCTCTGAAACTGCCAATCACCACGATGTGGTCCCGCTCGTAAGGCTCCAGCTACAGCTTCTACTCTGGCTTTAGTCCGTATTCCCGCAGTTTGTTGATCTCGTTCTCGAATACTACTGCCGGCTCGTTTGTCGAGTCGATGCAATTCGCCTTTATTGATATCATGAAGTGACCTCCGTTCTTAAGGTACAGCTTGCTGTTCTAAGCGATTATACGAGCTTGGTCTGGCTGGGCTACGTCGGCGAAGACGACATCAACCATACCTACAAGGAAGCGATATTAAACTGGCTTTCTAGCGTCATGAATTATAGGGACAATGTTAGGCCTTTTTTTAGACATATTTACAAGGTCTCTGCCAGACCTGTTGGAGAACTCAACAGCATAAACAATTCCCTCCGAGCCAATTACATCACTGACATGACTGACAGTGGTGCCAGAACTAGCCCCTAAATAGAGCACTTTCGAGCCGGGCTTTATGTAGATATCTGAGAGGCCGCCCAGAATTGAGGCAGCGATCTTTGAGTTGTAAGGGCTCCACACTCTATATTAGATTTTCTGCTCGCCTATCTGTACACTTACCCGCTTTTAGCCGTACACGCTCTACCCAGGCACCATGTTCAAAGTGCCTAGGGCCTACTTCCCAGCCATCTGCAGGATATACATCCCGGCCAACCGATGTGGCTTTACTATCACTCGAGAACCTCCTCGTCCTCTTGGAGGGCCGCCTCGACCCCTTTGACCACCACCTCTCGGGCCTCCTCTTCCAGGTCCACCTCTACTGCCACCTCTAAAGCCTCCGCCACCACCTCTAGCGAACTACTTCATCAACAAATAATTAATCAGCGGAGTTCTTCCCATTTGTTTTTAGCATTGAATTGCGTCCTTTCTATCCGAACTAAACAGCTTACTTCGACATCTTACTGAGCCTTGGCTACAGGTAGGTCCTAATCTTAAAGTTTTGCGACCAAATCCGAATTTGACCTTTTTTTACTCCTGAGAGGCTTTAAGGACTTGAAGTCGTGTCTGGATAGCAGATGATCAACCTGATTCTTAATGATTTAAGCAGATATTTTTATATAGTCTCTGGCGCTTATGTTAAGCAAACCGTCATCAGTAAAAGGTGTCAATGGCTCCTATTTCTTTTACGTCTTATTCAACTATTAACGCACCTTGCCTATCAAAATTCTATTCCGAGCTTACAATTCCTAGTTGACTCGTCTTAGGTCCCGATTCTAATCCAAGACCTTCCTATTAATGAGCATTTAGCGGGCCAGCTACTTGCGGATGTATTAAAGCTAATCTTAGGCCTTCTAGAGGCGCTCAGTAAGCGACTGCTTCTTTTTAGATTATTAGCCGAGTCGTTTGACGAAAGCGTTTTGGACTTGCTTCACCTTGAAGTTATTCAGAGGACTTATTGGCGGCTATTTTTATTTGCATTTGTATTTGTCTGGAAAAATACTCACTAATTAGACAGGCAGTTAGTCAGTGTCGAATGGAATCATCTCTTTGTTATCGATCAGTCTTCGCTGCACTAGTCAATTAATTACGTTCTAAAAAATTTAGAGCCTCTTGCTTTAGAGCAGCCTAGGTCAGTCGATCTCTATTTCTATTTGTAACTAGCGAGAGAGTTTTAAGTTTGATGATTTAATTGCGAAGAGCCTGATGATTATGTGACAATGTTGAGCTTGATTAATTTATCGTTGTCAGCCTTGATGACCTTGGTCTCCTCGAGCTGGAGTGAGAGCAGAAACTTCAATTTTTAAATTTCTGAATTGAGAGTGAGAGCCTGTGAATTAGGACTGATGATCTCCCTGTATTTCACTATAAATCCTGGTATATCCTCCACTTAGTTAGTTGTTTTTTAGTATTAATACAACTTTTTTTAGTTCTATACCAGTGTCTGGTTCACCTTGCTGATCTCATTGTTCACCTCAAAAAAGATTGTCTTCTCTTTTTATTACAGGCATCTCACCATTTTCTAGCTGATTAAAGCCCGGCTTTCGGCCTCTTCTAGTTTTTTGTCGACAGTCTGCATGCGCCTGTTTAGCAGTTAGTTTTCCTTCCTAAGTTTGAGAAGGATTTCCTGGAACTCGTGGGATTTGTACTGAGAAGAAATAAGTTGGAGCGCCTCCTTGTTGAGCTTAAGTAGTTCCCGTGTCTCCTATAAGACTATTTTGAGTTATTAATTCTCTTTCACATAGTATTCCAGACTCATTTAATTATCGTAATAGTTTATGACTACCTATGAGTGCAGTTCGCCCTCACCTTCTCCCCTTGTCCCTATTTCTGCGCCTCCTCTATCCGATTAGCATGAAGACCGACTTAGGCTCCTTCTGTAGGAAAACCATTTTATAGCAAAAAAGAATTAGCAATAAAATTCTTATCGGAAACAAAAAAAATAGGGAAGGACTCTTCAGCGAAGAAGACTGATCCAAGACGCCCTAAATACTCGAAAGCCATTGACCCATGACTTCGACTCAAGCTTCATAATTCAACACAAAGCTCGCCTAAACAACTTCATCGTGAATGCCACTCCCAAAATTCTGAACGAGCATCATCCTGTCAGAACAACTAATAATCCGACAGTTAAAAATCATAAAGCAAACATGATTTTTAAGTCCGTAATAAAATCCAACGAGCAAAAGGCCTAGCGAGACTTCCCTCTAAGCAACTATAACTTTAGCAATGGATTTTTAAGACAAACCTCACACATCCCTCTCATTCGACTTTAGCCTGGCTCTGTCTTCACCGAGTTTAATGATTTCCGGACTGAAACAATCAAAGCACATACTTCACGTCCTGCAACTGCTCAAAGCTCTTAATATAAATCATATTATAAAAAGGAATAAACATAAAATCCTCAGACTGCAGCTACGTTGCATCGTGCATTTGGCAGTTTCAAGACCACTCGCAGGCGCCGTTGTCTTGACAGCAGGATCAATGTCCACTAATACCGACTTGCTGATTTTCTTATTGATTGACTATTATTAATAAAAGACATGACTGACAGACACTCAATGAACGACGGGAAGAGCACAATTTCTAAGCAGAGCTCTTTGCGGAGGGCTAACAGCCGGCCGTAATAACTTTCTCTGAACGAGATAATTTGTTTGATGACGAACAACTAGGTGACTCAAATGTAGGCCCAAATCTTCATCTAATAGAAATTCGGATAGGAGAGGATCTAGTGGATGAAGATGAGCAACTAGGACCTCGGCAAACTAGCAACCCAGGCCAAATAATTTAAAAGGAAGGAGGCCAACTTCATTTCCAATAAGCTCTTCCTTAAATAGCTCAAAGAAAACTAAAAGAATTTTGGGGACAAACTCAAGAATGGCAACCTTATGGACAACCTTAAGACTAGCATCGTCTCGTATTAGCTCATGTTGGATCAGACTGTCATACCCTAACATCGGAAGGCCATCCTGAATGCAGTGAACTCTCTGAAGCAGTAACTAAACATCTTGTAGAGCAAGCCGACGAGTCAGCAGCCTAAAATAAGCGTGTAGAAGATGAGCCTCTAGAAGAAGCTCCTTAAGATATTCAGACTATATTCTAAAAAGCAATTTATAAAGGCGAGGAATATTCTCTTCGATGAGCATAAGTCCTTTGGACTTACCCTCCAGCATTTCACTATTTTCTTGAAGGATGCAGGATTGCTTAACAAGGCCTTCGCAAGGTAGGAAATCATCAAGCTATTCATGAAGCACTCCAATAACAGGTCATAGCTTTCACCCACTTAATTCATTAAGGCTATCTAAGAGCTAAAAGGCCTCTACACTAAATAGAAGGTCTAAAATAATTAATTTTAGTAGGAGGATGAACCTCTAATGACTGTCTAGGACTTCTAGACTACTCTTGACGAGGCCTATAAGCGCATATTCATGGTCTCTTCCGCCAAAAGGAGGTCGAGGAGCTTGGCACCGCATTCAGGAAGACTGGAGAATCAGCTTATAGACTAGTTGTCATACAAACGCAAAATCAAAATTGTTGAGGATTTAAAGAAAATACAGAAACCAGCCCCATTAAAATTGCCATTAATTTCAAACAGCCGAAAAAGCCTGCCTCAATAACCCTTAAAATCCAGCAGACCACTTCTCGACCCTGATGAACGAGATTAGCTGATAAAAAAACTAGTAGGCGGATAGCGAGACTAAATTCTGGACAGATCCTAGAGACTCGTGTCTAAACTGTCAATTGCTGAGGCGAGTCTGAGAAGATTTTAAAAGTGATGTCTTATATAAATAATATGAAAAATAAATAAGCATATTTCATTATCCCGCAGAGGGCGTTGGAGTGCAGTGTGTGCATGGAAACTTTTCGTAAACCTGTTATGGAAGTAGCTAATGGCCATACTTTCTGCTTTAGATGTGTTAAAAATTATAAATTCTGTCCGATGTGTCGCAGGCCAGCAAAATGGCAGGCGAATCGAGCTGTATAATAACTTCTCGAACAGATATAAACACCCTGCCCTTACCAAAATTGTGGATGGAAAGGAAAACTTTGCTAATTACGAAACCACACTGCGGTGTGCTAATCAAAGCTTCTACAGGATCAGATCTAATTCGAATAAAACTGCAGGAAAATAAGCTAGGTGCTCAATTAAAAATTAGCATAACATGTCAGAATTGTACATCCTGCTCTATTTATTAATATCTTCTGCGATTGGAGGTGGCTCCTGTAAGTAAAAAAGCCGCTTAGTGAAATATTTAATTTGGCTTACTCATAGTAAACGAATGTGTAATGCGTGGAATGCAACTAGATTTGGAGTGTAGTGAAGAGCGAGTTGATGTAAGTTTAACGGCAACGATTGAAATACCTCTGCAACAAGAATGTGTAGGAGATATAGGATTGCTAGTAGGTAATTGTGATTGACTGAGTTAATTATAATAGACTACTCAGCTAATATTCAAGATGGTTCAATATTATTAATTAGAAAATTATCAGGGCAGTATTTTTCTAATATTTAACCTTTTTATTATATGAAAAGAGAGAGGTAACCCACCAATCCTCCTTCCCTAAGTCTCATCATGAACGTCTTTATCTGGCAGAAGTAGACTTACAATCTCTTCGATTTCCAGTCCAATCAAGTCGACCAGCACACCTTCCTCCTTGACTCAGGTCATCGACTTGTTAAAAATCCTTTGAGTCCTTTCCTTAACAAGATGCCGTTATTAGTCCTTAAAATTAGAAGTAAGCTCCTTTTGACTCATACAAATGGGCATAACTAGTGTAGGAGTAGGGGAAACTAGCACTGCGTTTCGATAGAAGAGCGAACATCTAGACTTTCCGAGTGATAAAGAGCTCAAAAGGCTTAAGAAGCGGATACAAACTGAAACTGGGCAACAAGATCAAGATGGGGAGGACTTAATTCTCGGTCGTTGAGCTGTTTAACGGTACCACTCTCTAAACACTCTAAAACCAACATCAAAATATTAGATAAGTTGCATCAAAATAAATTGGCTCATGCACTTAGCTTTAGTGCTCCTTTTGCTTCATGGATACTCTTTCTGAAGAGAACCCCTTCCTATTCCCCTGCAACTGCAAGGGGACCAACGGAACTGTGCACCTGGACTGCCTGAAAGGGTGGATCAACTCGAGAATCTAGCGGAGCGAAGGGACTCAGGTGAGCCGGCTGCTGAAGAGAAAAGTAATGTGCCATGTCTGCGGAACTTGCTACCCCTAGAACATAAGCGTAAAAGGACGAACAATAAGTATGATAACAATCTAAAGACCTTAGACTCCCTATTTGATTTTACAATCAGACTCTACCGCAGATAACCTCCCCTACTTATTTCTTGTCACCCATAAACTCGATTCTGTCAAGTTTGGCCGCTCTGCACTCTCTGATATTAGGATACTCGACATCTCTGTTTCTAGGACCCATGCTGAGTTGTGGCATGATCAGGATTTCTACATTTCTGACTGTTAAAGCAAATTCGGGACTCTTATTTCTGTGGAGGACAAGGTAGAAATCTAAGAAGGAGTGAGTCTTCAGGTAGAACGGACTGTTGTGACTTTTAGCTGGTAGAACAGCCAACCAAGCAAACGGCAGAACACATGCCACAAATCCTCCAAGAAAGATTAAGTTAATGAATGCTGAATATACAACTTATCAATGCTTTATAGGTTTAAATTATTAGAATTCCTCAAGACAGAGGCCTTCAGAAGAGACCAGCACAAGCTCGAAACACTCAGCGAGAACAAAGTCCTTGAAAAATGCCCTTCCACTTTAACTGAGAGTTAGTTCGATTCATGCAAAAATCAGATTTTGGCTGTCAAGAGGTAGTTCAAGAGGGCAGTCAAAGAATTAGTGATTTTGAGGGGAGAGTAGAGACTTAACAAGACAATTTTAATAGGCATTAAAAAAATACAAGTGGCAAGAGCCAAACGAATTTCTGAAGTGTGCGACCAATGAAAACGAGGATTGGAACAGACAGTTGGTAAAAGACACTTAGCTTCTAAAGTAACTGCAAAGGCGGAGTGTCTAACGACTCTAAAAAATCTGATAGATCCCAAGGAAAGTGAAGAGAATAGATAAATTTATTCATTGAAATGGAAATGAACATTAAGAAAACAAAAATTTATTTCGACCACCTATCGGGCTAGCGCAAAGTATTTCCCAATGAAAAACTCGATCGAAAAAGTTAGTTCAACATTTAATAGACCCATTGCTATTTCGAAAACTGCCCCTTGCCTATTCACACTTCGCTTGACCTACACACGTTCAAGAGGAATCCCTGTCTTCAGTAGGCTGCTCACGATCCAGCCCTCTGCCCAGATTTTCATAGTGACCTAGATAAAATTAGAGAAAATATTGGAGTGTAAGCATGTCCTAATTTGATGGTATCTAGACCCTGCCAGTAAGGATAAAACTGTAGCAAGTGCCACAACAATTACTAGCTGTTATATAGGTCAGTGCACTACCGTGTAAAACTATGCCGCTAGGGCAGTGATTGCAAGTAAAAATTTTGCGTTTACGCGCACTCAGAGTCCTAACTCAAGATTGACCTCCTCCACAAATACGAAAGAGATTAGGATTTTTACCTTTTTTACTTCAAAACCATCTTCTGTCCATTTATCGACTCTCACTCCCACGCCAAATGCATCTACGCCCATTCTTGGAACGATTACCGGAGGTCTCCTGCTGTTTATAATTATGGTCCCCAAACCTGCCACTTTTGGAAGGGGAACGTGCCTGACGTCGCCCGATCATGTCCAAGAGGACTGTAGTGCGACAAGAGCCACGGATGGCTATAACAACGCTACCACCCAGCACTGTGCCGCTACTAATAAAGCAAATAGATGTAGATATTCAGTGTAGTTCCAAAGAATCGATTAACAAAGCGAACAATGGGGATCTTCAAATCCGAACCGCAATAATTCTGGACCAAAGGTGATCACTACTTTTCCTAGGAGGAGGACTAGGATCTAAATTAATGAAAGATCACCCTCATTTCATTCGGTTCTTGGCCTTCTTCTTGCTGTCCTAGTTGAGCAGGGAGAGCATCTACTTTAGTTATTACAGAGCTCGTCTAAGTTATTCGTTGAATCGGTGCTACATCTACGACATCACGTTCTTGCGCCTTACTTACATAATTTGGTAGGCCTATTAGCGCTGCTTCAATTGCTGGGCTTTGTCCTTCTGGATCTTCTTTTCCATGGCGTTGATGGCAGATAGATGCTGTTTTTCCAAGTTGCTTAACTTGTTGTCGAGTATATCATTGATTTCCTCCTGACGTTTAAGCCTTTCTTAATACTCCATCTTCTCAGCCTTTTTCCTTGTGATATCGGCCTACTAATACTTCTGCAGCTTGACAAGGTTTTTCTCCTTGCTCCTGAGCTAGAGCACGTACTTACTGAATTTTAGTTTGCTGTTCAGATCTTTTCTCATTTATTATTAGAATAGCACTCGTTCTTCTTCTTGTCTTATCTTTAACCCCTTAAGCATCTACTCTGCTATTTTGTCGTATTATCGCTGGTGGTTGTCCCAGGTCTATTTGAAGTCAGCTTTCATCTTCTCCTGCCGAGTCAGCTACGATTTCAATTAATTTTAGTGGTAGGCCTTGAATAAGACCTTTTTCCTCAAGGCCTACCTCTCCTTGATTGACTTGATTTTGTTGCTGGCCTTCTTGGCTTCGGAGTAATTGCCGGACTCTTAACACTTCTTACGATAGTCATCGAGAATCTTTAGAAACTCAAAGATCCTGTGATCAACTTTCAGTATAGAAGAGTTCTCCTTACTCTCCATCTGACTAACGATGACCAAAAACTCGTCGAAAGTAAGAGAACTGTTGTCTTCCAATGGAATCATTTTTATAACCTACGACATCCTCTCCGCCACATTATCCAGGTGCAATTCTTAAAGCAGTTTTTGGAGGTGTACTATCTTGAGCAGCCCTTGTTAGGACTAGTCGTAGCGATTGAAGACTTCGAGCATATTCTTAACATCGTCAGTGGACTTGCGAGGAGTTTATTCGGCCATATAAATATTAACTCTGAAATTATTTATTTCCTTTGGAAATGATAAAATGGTGATTAGAATTGAGAATAAATGAGTTAGCATTTGACAACCACACCTCTCTGTAATTATATCAGAGTCAGGCCCATGTCCAGGCAGGAACTCTACAACCATTCCTCTCGATTCTAGAACTTCATCAGATCACATCGTTCCTTTATTTCACTGTTCCCCCTCAGTCAGACTCAAAAGAGTTAGTCCTTCTTCTAAACCTACATGGAGCGAGAGCCATCAAAAAAACATTAATCTACACCAAAAATAAATATGGTAAACAGACGATCATTTTTCTAAATAAGGAACGGAATAAACGGTACTGACAAAATAATGAATGTCAAAAATCCTAAAACTTTGTTTAAATAATAAATCCCGAAAAGGAAGCACAACTACCTCAAGCGCAAGAAAATCGTGCCAGCAGAGTTGTACAAAAGAAAAACTTAGCCCAGTTTTGAGGAAATTAGTGCTTGGAATGCTTGATTATTTATCATTGTCATTTTGTGAAAAATACAACGGTTATTACTATCTCCATTACCAAAAAACAAATTCCTCCTCCGATTCTAAGCCGCTTCTCCCAGTCGCCTTGGTTTATTGTCGGAAGAATAATGCCGAAGAATAACCCACTTACGAAGGACCAAATTGAGCTGTAAAAG
Organism: Craspedacusta sowerbii; assembly: GCA_003687565.2. Taxonomy (NCBI): domain Eukaryota; kingdom Metazoa; phylum Cnidaria; class Hydrozoa; order Limnomedusae; family Olindiidae; genus Craspedacusta; species Craspedacusta sowerbii. The sequence goes on along the minus strand of QQSS02014453.1, from coordinate 30,367 downwards.
TCCGAGCCAGCTGAGCTTATATTTAGCAGAATTGAAATTAGCAGCAAGATAGATGCGTTCCTTCCTATATGGCACAGGATGGTAGCTGAGAGAGAGTGATAGTTTACTAGCATGTAGAAAAAGGTTGCTCCCATTAAACCGTATGAGCCTATCAAAGATCCGTATGTAACCTTTAAAGAGCACTAAGATCCTGAGCAGAAGATGTCAGTAAAAATTCCTCCGAAAAACCCACTGAGCAAAAATATAAGAGCAGGCATTATTTTTCCGAAAGTCTGTTAAAATGCAGGCATAATCAGCAGGAAAATTATGATGTTGAAGAAAATACTAATGGCATTAGAGTGTAAGAATAGATAACCCAAGGCCAGCTGAATGTTGCCTTGTTTGACTAATGAAGGAATATTGGCTCCAACCCTCTTTAGTGCAGTATACTTGACTTGAAGGAATAAGCCGTCCTGCTAGACGCCTTAGAGAGCCAATCCTGCTATGAAGATGGAGAGGAAGACAATGATGAATAGGGTAGTGATCGATAGCGGGATATAGTGATGACAGCAAGCATATCTTAACATGTGTCCGAAGTGCTCCTTTCGAGGGTTGTTCGGGTACTATACTTAGTTATAAATGAATAGAATCTTCTTTTCTCTCACGAAGTTTGCTTCCGCCCCTTCGTCGAAATAGACTCCAGAATTCATTTAAAATAATCAGAGCGAGAAACTGCCTGGCTTTCTACCCGTGTGTTTCAGACCGATTCGCTTATCCCTATTGTTCCAATGCTCCTTCATGTACTAGAGCTCCTTCTGCCGGGCCTCGTATTTAAATATTTCTCTTTAGGAATGTTATTTGATCACAGAGAATGATTAGAGATTAAGTATTTAATTTTAGTACGGCAGTAAAAAGGAGTAGAGCTCGCCTGCAATGATCCTGCTATTATGCTACTTCTGCAGTAAGCATTCGACCACATAGCAGAAGAGGGTTGTGAATCTAGCTGAGTTTCTCAGCTGCTGCAGGTATGACTCAAGCCTTTTCCAGTTGATCTTTAAATTTACAGAGTCATAGATGTCCTCTATGTCTCTGAGCAAGCTTATCTAGAGCAGCATGATCCCAAGGCTGAAGCTTTAAGCCAGGCAGAAGTTGATTTTCGGGTGGAATTATTTGTTTTAAATATGAACTAGTTATTAAGGACTGAGGTAAACCACTGCTTTCTTTTGGTAGAATTAGGTCAAAGGGTTCTGCCAGTTGGGCAGACTCAGCTCTGTTATGACTTTTATGAAGCCATCGTTGCTGAGCAGCAGATTGCAAGGCCGAAGGTCTATCAATCTAGAATTTACATTTTCATGTTGAGTTATTGCCATTGCCATCTTGTAAGCTATGTTCCACAGTTAAACTTAATAGAAATACAAATCTTATGACATCCTTTTTTGAATTTCATTAAGGAGGGTGCAAGGGTAGTGTTAGAATTTTAGCTTAGCCACTCCTTGATAGCTGCAGAACCCCTTCTAGTAGTACGAGTGCGAATTCGCTATGAAGATCAGGTCATTGGCGCAGTCTTATTTGGGCTGCCTCAAGGACCAAAGCTAGTACTAGCGAGCCTGAGTGAGTTGTTAGAACTCCATGAAGGTCAGATTTGTCTTGGGACATACAGTGAGCTGCACGTTTCCAAATCTAGGATGGACGATGGTGTCGGATTTGTAGGATGAGATTTGAGGCGACTAACTCCCCATAAATTAATTCCATCATTTCAAATTCAATTTATTGAGTTTGGTAGAGCGGAGGAGTATCCTTCTGCTAGTGATTACCATCGCTAGCCATGGCAACATCGTCATTCCATACAAAATTATACGCTATTACGACTAATTTTCACCTATGATTATCAGAAAACGGCAGATCGAGTTTATCAGGGAAAGTCCATTAAGCAGGACGAACATCTTCCCCAGACCATAGCTATTCGAGAATAGCCAGACAAAGCCTAGTGAAGCTGTAATGATTTGGATGAAGGGGTAAGGCAGGATATCGGCAGCCGTTATTTGATAGTAAAACTGGACGACCTCTGAAATGCAAAGCACCCACGCCATGATTAACATAGAGATGTGCAGGAACAGAAGAAAGAAAAAGTCCAGGTTTTTGCTAAGGATTTCACTGTGGGAAATTAGAAGGAATCTAATTAACCCTGAAACACGCCCTACTCTATCAGTGAAGGTAATTTGCCCAGCAGACCCCTCTTGCTAAGGACTTGCGAGTTATTGGTGTGTTTATCTAACAGGGAATTAGTGCTCAGGGTTGTAGATGAAGAGAGTAAGCTTAATATCAAAGCTATGATCGAACAACAATGATTTGGATATCTATTAAAACTGCTGAGCATTTCCAACGAGATAAACGAAATCCTTGGCGTTTTCTTTGAGAGATGAGAGGATGAGGACTAGTTAGATCTGCAAACTGAATTTATCGAAAAACTATTTATTCCACACTTAGAGCGTTTTAACAATCTGTCCAAGGTAGTCCATGAAGATACTCTGAGGGGAGGCGAGGTCCAGGGAGTAAGCCAGTCGGTTAATCCTCCTCAAGAATTCGGAGAGTCTTGAGTTGTTTTCGATTCGTTTGGAGGATTAGACCAGACTCACTTCTTTTCTTATTATTTTGATGTCAGGACGTTTATTTACTATGAAGTAGAGTAGATTTATTAGTGGGTCAGTCTAGCAGAGATAGAAAGGCCTGATGAAATTGCCTTCTCCACTCAGATGGATCAGCAAAGGAGCCTTCATCTCGAAGTACTTGAAATTGGCGGCAGTATAATCGAAAAAGTCGATATATAAGGAGGTGTAGTCGGCATTCTTGGATAGCTTAACTCCAAGCCAGTAATTCTGCTTGCGGATCAGAGAGTTAAGGGAGTTGGACATTCTAGCGATCTTCAAATATTTCTTTTTTTTAAGTTTGATGTGCACGAGCCAATACAGTGGGTATAATATTAATAGCAGGATCTAAAGCAAGTGCTACCAGCTGGACCATTTTCCTATGGAGTTTACTTGGCTGACATACTATTTGTAGCTATTGGGGTTGATGACATGGGCGAGCTATTAAGGTGGATCAGCAGGCAGACTCCAAGGGTTGCTATAGGTGTTATTGCCTTTGATGATCAGCCTATTAGTGTGAAACAATAAATCTCTGAGGGTAAAGTTAGGGTCGATCCTAAGTTCGGTTGTCAAAGTCTAATTCTTGACATTGGCTGCTAATTTGTCAAGATCAATCTATTAATCCTAAGGCTTGGCCCTCATCTAATAGAAATGCCGCACTGAATAGCCCAAACAAAGTAGGATTATGCAATATATGATGCTAATTACTACTACCCATCCTCGGAAACGTAGTACAAATATTTTTATAGGGCTCTGCCTGAAATTCAATTAATCTTTATCATAGCATTGTCCAATCCCTGTTTTGTTGCCTCCTTTCCTTATTATCAGACCCTTGAAGACGGGGCAGGGTAAGCACTGCCGATCCAGAATCCCTTTATATTTCTACTAAGGACAGCCCCGACACCTCAAGGTTTTCAAGTCAAATTAAAAGCCGGGCTGGCAGTTCTACACCCAGATTGACCCGTTCTCGCCGCTACCTATATCAGCCCCGAGGGACTCCCCTCCCTTCACTGAAATTTAGCCTTAGAAATTATTGAGAGTCGAGTTTAGGAAGTAGATCTAAATTAGTCCGCCTCCACCTCCGCCATAATAGTTTGTCCCGTCTCCGCCGCGGGCTGTTATCGATCCCCTGCCGATTAAGTCTAAGCATTTTATTGAAATTACTCCGCCTGAGCCGCCTGAGCAATTTAGAGCATTTCCAGATCCATCACTCGTTATCGAAGATCCTTCCATTTGGAAATTCCCTAGCACCAAGAAATGGAGCAGACCAGCTCCATGCTGGTAACTGGCCCCTGTCCCGCCACTGCCATAAGTCTGATTTATTCTGCCAATATAAGGATATCCATGCAGAATAAATCTAAATCCCTAGATAATGCTTTTGCAGTCGCTGGACTAGGTGTAAGCCATTCCGCCGTAGCTGTTGCCCGATCCTCCAGTGGGCAGGCAGAACAGCCCTCGACTGGAATTTACGCTGATTCCTTTTCCTAATCCGAGTTGGCATCCTTTTCCTGAACTTGTAATAACAGATTCTATCAGGTCAAGCGAATCTGCGATAACTATCAGCGAAGGTGTTTGCACGGAAGATTGATTGAAGACCAGATTATTGCCGACGACTAACAAAGAATATCTGGAGCTGGCTAGTTGACCGATAAGTTGCTAAGAAATGAATATTTTTCCTGATCGAACTACCTGACTGTATATGTTAAGATTATCAAAGGCGCTTTAAATGATTGGACATAAAGCATTATTGAGCTGAGTCTTGCTAAATTGGAAAGTGCAATTTCTACTGATAATTACTCCTTTTTAGAGGCTAATGTCGCCTTTGATAGTCGAGGATGAGGAAAAGATGGAGGTAAAGTTGCCTTTGACGTCCTCCATCTCCAGAGTGCTAACATTGAAGAAACTGTTTTTGAGGGTCAGATTTACGATATTTAGGCTGGTCGCATTGATTGTCAGCTGATCTCGGAAAGTTGAGGAAATGATATAGACCTAGCTAAAGACAGTAAAGTTACAGGGCGCCAAGAAGGTCTGATCTCTTACGATCAACGACCTCTCGCCACTGTCACTGCAATTTTTTTAAATAAAAGGACAATCATTACTCATGGGAGCGCAGATATTCCTAACCCCTGTGAGCATGATAAAAAGCATATTAAATAAAAGTAATGAAGTTCACTCATAAGCAGTTTTATAAAAGAGATTTGAAGAGGTTCTCGAGAGCTGACTCTTGAGAGTATGCTGTATAGAATATTTAAAATTAAAAGCTTTTTGAAATTCAATGGAAAGGTAATATAGAATGAGCTCGATTATTGTGGTCAGGAGTAATCTGGTCTTGAAATAGGCCGACTAAACGCCCAAATCTACTTAATAGTTCGCTGATGTCTTCTCCGCAGAAATGCGGGCACTTAGAGGGCTGGCTGGCAAGAACTTAACTATAGTCCTAAGGGAGATCGAAAATATTTAGGTTTGGGTTGATTTCATGACGGGCTAACTTTAGACTCGAGTTCAAGCAATCTTCTAAGACAAGCAGTTCGTCAAGGAGGTCAAGCGCCTTAAAGAGATCATGTCTCAATTAGCATTGCACAGTGACGAGCTGAATAAACCTAATTAGAACTTAGAGCCCGAATCCCTATCTACGGCTTTGTGCCAATTTAACAATTCGGTTTAGTCGGCATTAAGCTACTTGAATGAGACTCAGAAGGTTAAAATGTAATTTAAATCTCTCGAATCAACGGAGCATCACTACGAGCAGACACTCAAGTAGGCACCTTCTTTGCAGGCCAGACATTTTTAGGACTACTGCTCCTCGGTTAGTGAAGAAAGCGCACTCCAAAAGAAGCTATGGCACCTTGAGAGGCGAGTCTAGTAGCTTGAAGAATAACTATCCAAACATAAACTGCTCTAGAAAATGAATCCTCACTTTTCTTTTTATTGAATTATGGGAAATTTGGCACTGATAAACCTGGGGAGACAGTGGGACTGTCTCTAAGAAGTCGACGGCTATTCCGACAATCGAGTCGAAATTCATGAGAAGGATTAGTCGAGAGTATAGACCAAACTTCAGGACCTAAAAGGACTGCGAGGTGAGAAATAACCTGTGCTCTTCACGGAAGATGAATTCCAATCACAGTAAATCTAGACCAAAGTCAAAAAGAGAATTAAACGGAGGCGAAAGGAGGACGATTTCTTTAAAAAGGAGCAGTAGGAGCCTTAGTACTTCCTTAACCTTGATTAACAAAAGGAATTCGAGGGTAGGTCCACCCTATGAATACAATCTCAATATTTCCCCACCTCTTGCTATAGCACTTACGTTCTTGCAATGCAGCCGTTTATGAACTGCTGGATCACGCTTTTCTCCCTCTTAAGTTCGATTAGCTGAGCCTGCAGCGTTGAGTTTTCCTATTTCTGTGCAGCCATCTGGGAGTTCAAATCCTCCTTGATGAGCGCCATGGAGGGCTGCAAAGTTCTCTAAATTTCAAAGATCTTGCTTTATATCCTCTCCTTGAATAACTTAGTCTCCTGCCGCAAGGACTATATACTCTGAGCGTGGTTTCGAAGCTCGTTTTAAGCCTACAAGATTAGATTCTGGACCATGGTCGAATGCGATTGCGCGTTACTGGCTGACTTGTCTATACTCGACATTTATAATTATTTCACCTATATACGCTCTCCACGCTCAAAGCTATCCGAAAACGGCCAAGACCGAGAGGCTGCCGAACTACCCTTCAGTCCGGGAGATCAGCTGCCTAACTAGTGGCTGGTTCTACATCAGGATATCGCCAATAGTAGTTTGGCAGCTGCAAATTTCCTAATCGTTTTAAAGCACCGATATCGAAAGAATCTTTTATAAATTAACCAGCCTGATGAGAAATTGATCACTGACTTCCAACTCATTCCCATTAACAGGCAGAGAATAGGTCTTGTATTACTGGATCCCGCTCCGGACCAGACAAGTGTACTACTTGCCCTCTTTTATTTGGCTGAGCTGGAGTTGCAGAATGTTTAGTTAGAACTGACCTTTAACTTTATAAAGGGATATCTAAACGTCGATGTAGCCGGCCTCGTCACCATCCTGGCTCAGGTATATGCTGGTTTTAGTCCCTTTGCCGCCTAGCTTTTCTAGCCAGACAATCTCCTCCTCGGCCTCCGCGATCATCTATTCATCCTCACCGATGAGACAGATCTCAAAGGTCTTATCATTCTTGACAGTGAGCTCAATATTGGAGCTGATCGCTTCCGCTTTGACCTTGCGCACCTCGCTGCCGATATGGAACTAAATTTCCTTGAGAATCTTGGAGTCGTTTATCAAATAAACGTTCGCTACTCTAATTGACAATATCCTTTACATTTTATGTCTTCATTTCAAGAATAAATCCAACCCCTGGCGCATGCTTGGCTTGTTTTGCAGACTTTAGTAGCCTGTCTCGCCTAGCCCGCTCCGCATCTAGCCCGTTTGGAAGGTTTGGTAAGTTTGCACCTGACTGCCACTGCTGCCTGGCACTTGAATATAATTTGGCTGAGGGTAGCCTGACCCGACAGTTTGACTCATTTGAGGATATCCTGATGAATATCCAGATGAGCTGGCTAGCTGTCCACTCTGAACAAGCCCGGATGACCCAGAGGACCCACTCTGAACATAATTTTTAATATCTCCAGCCATATTGATTGACTCAGACCTGATAGGATCAGAGGGGGCGAATGGCTGTACGGGACGCTGCTCAATGACTTTATAGACCTTTGCACCTGATTTGCTCTAGGCCTATCTGGTGTCAATATTAGTGAGAGGAACACCAACAGTTGCATTCCTCAGTCGCTACATTGCAGCGGGCTAAAGGATCACATTGCCTTTGTTGATCTAATCCAGGAGGGATTTGGGGTAGTGGACGATTTCTTTTTCGATGGGGATATATTTGGGAGTTTGAACTGTCTTGGTAACTGGCACCATGTCCTCCTTGGTGACGGATTTCAGTTGAGGCATGTACTCCGTTATTGTCTCGACCTTGTAGTAGTCGACAACTTTTTTTTCGACAGGCACCTGCTTCGTCACTTTCTTTTAATCGTAAACTGTCCGAGTGACAGGGACTTTTTATTAGACCCACTATTAGACATAATCAATCACTTTTCTTTGGACCTTGATGTATTCAACGTTCCTAGCTGATGGAGGAGGGTCTGCGGGTTCAATTATTGACTCGACAGCAGCTTGTTGAAAAGCCGGTTGATTGTAGCCTGGTTGAGTATTGAAGCCTTGGAACGGTTGGCAAGGTTGGCAGGGTTGGCAAGGCTGGCAAGGCTGTTGACAAGGCTGACAAGGATACTGGTTGAAAGGCTGCTGCATAGATCGGATATATTGAAATAAAAGTGTTACTTATGTAATTTAATGAGATAATCCGTTCAAGCAAACTCCAACGCAAAATCGAGGAGAAACTCCACAGGGACAGCAGCTATTTCCCTTCATACCAGCTGCGTAACAGTTCTGCCAAGCCCAAACCAACTCCCGATGTCAATTTCATCAGAGTTTTATACCCGTCATATGAGAAGAAAGTGGAGATGGACAAGAACGGTTGGATGCGAATCGAGCGGAGCATGAACGAGAGTTTGAGGTAAGGACGAGCCTATCAATAATCGAGTTTTCTACGGCGTAAATAGTTCAACTAGCGCCTTAGACAGCGGGGGAAGGGGAAGCAAGTGTAATAGTTCATGAGCCCCTACTCGTTCTATAAAGGCAAAAAAAAGATTTGACTGTATTTACAAACAACCTATATTTCATATCAATGGTACCTCTCTCACCAGAATTACACCAACCCCAAGCCCTATCTGGGTGAGCTCCTCGGCAGAAGAATCCTGGTCAGACTCAAGTGGGGCTGGGAGCTGCGCGGATTGCTCAAGAGTTCCGACCCCTACATGAATCTGCAGATGGTCGACGCCTAGGAGTGGGTCTAAGGCAAAAATCGGGGCTTCTTGGGGGAGATCCTCATACGCTGCAACAATGTCCTCTACGTCTGTGAAACATAGTAATGAAAGCTGCTTACATTGTTCATTTGACTCTTGAGTTCTTTTGGGACTCTGGCCTGGAGTCGCCTCCGCTTCGGAATGACTTCTGGAGCTGCTGGAGTAGACTGGGATTCTTGATCTTGATGATTTAGCTGATGCGCTTGACCTTATCGGCTGTGGTTAGCATCTTGGCTTTCATCAAGTTGAACCTGAAGGTCACCATCGTCGCATTATACTCCTAGGAGACCTACTTGAAATCTAGGTTCAAGAGTTAGATAAATTTATGGTCGATATTCTCGATTATGCTGAGCAAGGCTCCCTTGGCCTTCTGCCGCTGCAGCACTGCGAAGTTTAGATGTGGATGCTTTACGCACTGCAGTAAAAACTTAGTGAACATCTCGAGGAAGCGGTTGAATTCGATATTGATCTTCTGCTAACGGCGGATGAACTCGAACTGCGAGCGAGTGATGAGCACCTCGTAGTGGAAGAATAGACTATTCTCGTTTAGCAGTTAAACTTTAATAGGGTCTTAGCTGTCAGGAATCTGGAAAATGCGAACCCGCAGAGTCTAGAGCGAGCCTCGCTCACTCCCCTCCTCTCGAAGCTCGAAGGGGATCTACCGGTCGAACAGCACTACGAATCCTCCTTCTTGTTAGAATTGCACCAAGACCTGGGTCTAAGTCCTCCAAGCTCCGTTCGTTTAGTCTTGATTGGATGGCCTACTGCATTTTAATTCTCACGCTCTAACTTTAAATGAATTTTGCAGGGGAATTTGATATCAAAGAAACTTGGGCTAGAAACCCTTCTCCTTTGGGCAGCAAGAAGTCAGATTCCTCCCTTCCCAAACGGCCTAATAGCCAGGAAAAGAATCCTTTGAGAGATGCTGGTAGGATGATAGCCGGACAAGATCTACCACCAAAAGCCAAAGGCGACAAAGAACTAACTACGCTACTCGTCTAACGAGTGAGTAAATTGTAAAAACTGTGCAACAGCCAACGGCAGGAGATAAAATAGAACATTGAAAAAATGGACAAACTAAACGCAGAGCTGACTTGGTTCAGAAATAATGTTAAAAGTGACCACAGTTACGCTTAAAATCAAAAATTAATTTAGGAAGTTAGGAAGGCCAATAAGAAGCTCAAGACTGCCAGTGACTTCTTAGCCAAGTATGGGATTAATTGGAAGGATTAACAGCTGACTGGGTAGCTTGAGCTCGACAAGTTGAATCAGGACCTGGCCAAGCCCATGTTCAGAGTCCCTAAGGAGATAGATCTAGCATCTCTAATGCGAAGAGTCGACGAACTCAACCACGGCATCCAACTATCAGGCGGAATGTCCTAAGTCTACAAAAACTAGAAAGGCATTGCAATGATCAAGAAAACGTAGCCCATAGTCCTGGGACTTTACTCGGATGGACTTATTTTCTAAGGCTACTCCTTCTACAAGTACAGCTCTAAGTAGGGGGCTAGAATACTAGCCGATATAATGGACGGCTACTTCCCTTACATCCTCAAAAAAGGACATCCTGAAGGCACTCTCATCAAGATCGTCGATAAACTCGATAAAGCCTATGGAGCGGTCGACGATAAAAAAGGACTCAAGGATTTCCAATCCCTCGAAGATAAGAAGATTAGTCCGATCAGCAAAGAATAATTCCTGGAGCGCCTCCCCAAACAAGTGATCAAGAACGGACGAGTGATAGAAGTTCGAGCTGCTCTCTAGCGCAAACTAAACGGATAGTCCAACAAGGAGATATAGAGCGATTATCTAATCAAATAATAAAATGGAAACCTGGTCCTGGCCACAGACTAGTATTTCAAGTTCAAGTAAGGACAGACCTAGGACCTAACAGCTTTGAAAATCAGGTCCAAGTCGGGCTCCAAAAATATTCATGTCTATTTGCATAAGGGTAGGCAAGTAAGAGACATATTTAGCTAGCTAGCTAAAATTATTCCTGTTACTGATGCCTTGGCGTCTAGGCATCCTGATAAGCGATTCAAGAAGGACGATCAAGAGACTTTGGAAAAGGCCGGTCTGCACCCTAACGCTGTTTTGCAAATGGTGAATTGAATGATCAAGATTTCATGGACCGAAGCCTGCCTCGTTTTTCTGCATCGACAACCTAGGTGATGCAGACACCCTTGCCAGCCTCAAGGACCTTAAGCTAGTTGACTTTACTCTCCATGATTTTGAGTTTGGCAAGAGATTCAGCCTTGATTGTATTCCTCGACTTCTAGCAGTTGGGCAGTTCAATCTTTAATTTAGTAATCTCAAGCCTCAGCCTTTAGATTTTCTAGCGTTATTAGGAAATCCCATCCTTCGCCTCTCTGATCAGTCTGTTTATGTTGTCCATGTAGAACCTCAGCTATTCGATCTACGATTATTACTGCAGGATTGCCTCTCCTGCTCGGTTTAGCTTCAGCCTCTTTACTGATGTCCACTGCGCACGCTACTAGCTCAGGTTTATCTTCTTGCGAGTGCTCAACACTGAGACCGATGTGCGGTTGCGAGCTGCTGTTATTTTCCTTTTAAGGATTTGGATTGTTTGTTTTATTGATTCCTTATTTTATAGCTATTTGCGATACATCTGATAACTCTTCTACGTCCTCAATCACGTTCAGCCGACTGGTGAGGCTGTCAATTGCATTCACAGCTGTCCCACTCTCAGCCAAGTTTCGTTGAGGTCTGTAGCGCTTGGTCTGTATCTCTGATTCTGCAACTTTGAGGATGAGCTCCTTATCTTTAAACTTATGGCTGATGGCCTGGAAGCTCAACCTGCGTGGCTTAACTTTATTGGCCAGAATCTGATGAATGGCGGAATTGCGCTGAGACTCGTATATGAAACGCTAGGTGGCGGACTTGGGTCTTAGAAACTGCATGAAATTAAAATGTTACCATATCAATTTATATGGAAACCAATCTGACACACTCTCCGCTCCTGGCGACCAGCTAGTCGCTGATCAATGTTCTCAGGTCAGAGCGAGATCAGCTTTTCAGAGCCAATAAGTCCCTGTAACTGCAGAATAAGAGTCTTCGGCAAAGTCAGCTTTAGACTGATAAGCAGATCCTAGCTCTGGAGAGTGAAAATCGTAGATTGCGGTTCCGTTGCTAAGTGTTGACCTAATAGCTAGAACTACAGGCTATTCGTTAACGCAAACGGCACTAGCAAAAGTCCTTTGAGTTCTAAGAGCAATTATCCACCATGAAGCGATAGTTTAGACTCAAACAGGAGTAGCTCAGTTCATGCCAGAACACGCTCTCCATACTGCGAGTGATGTCTCATAACAACCTGAATATTTAGCCTGGCTTATATTAGATCATGGCTTAAAACGAGATGCTTCGCTCTGACCTATCTGCCTGCAGGGTAGAATTGTTCTAATTGCGCGAGGAGTTACTTAAAGTGCAGAAAGGTTAGAAGGAGTAGGAAGGGGTTTTGGATAGCCTGCAGCAAGTTCTGGCCTAGGCCAAACTTTAAATCTAAAGTTTAAATGCTCGCCTGGGACGATAGCAGGCTCCTGAACATCAAATTTCCTGACTTATGAGCCCTTTAATTTAATTTTGAATGACAAGCCTTTCTGAGGCTGAACTTAACGACTTTAAGATTCTTGGGAAATTGGGCTAGGGAGGCTTCGGACAGGTGTTTAAGGTTGTGCATAAAGTCGACAAGCAAGAGTACGCTCTAAAGCAGATACGCTGCAAGTGTCTCGAAGAAGTCTCAACTGCCTTCCAAGAAATCATCTTGCATAACAGCTCCAAATCCAAAGGTGTCACCAAAATTTCCTATTACTACATCAGGAGTCGAGAGCCAGCGAAGTATTAAATCGGCATGATCATGGAGTTGGGTATTTGCTCACTCGAGCATTTCATCAAATGGTCCAGGGTCAAGAGGGAAAGGCCCGCTCTACTCCTCCTTCAGCATATTCTGATACAGCTTGTCCGCACACTTAGCCAGCTTTAGGCCTAACAGCTCTACCACCGAGACATAAAGCCCGCCAATATCATCCTCTTTGATAAGGAGGGAAGAATTGTCAAACTAACAGACTTCGGCCTCTCGCGATACCAGACCAGCTAGTATGACCATCGCAAGGCAGGTTCGCTTGACTACGCATCACCCCAGCTTCGAGTCCTGCTATAAGATCGCAAAAGCAGTTTGATGTACAGCGTGCCTAAATCAGACGTGTACTCTTTAGGCATGACTTTCCTGTAGGCGGCCAGCCTAATCGACTTAAAGAAGAGCGGACTGAACAAGTAGTCTACACAAAAAGAGCTAACCAAGATAATTTAGAGCATCACTTTGCACAACAAAGGGTGCTGGCTCCCCTAAATCCTTTAGAAGATGCTCGCCTTCGAATAATCTAGAAGGCCTTATTTCAAGGACCTGCTCAAGATGATCGAGGAGTTCAACGGGGTCCAGGAGGAGGCTCTTTTCGATTTTGGCATCTTGCAGCCCTAGGCCACCGCTGTAGATGAGAGGACTGCTGATCACATCCTATCGCAAGATAGCTCTCCTATCAAGAGAAAGACAATCCTCAGTTCTAGCAAGTTCACAACAGTCCATTGCCAAGCAGGAGATGGAGTGGCTCTGGGCGATTAAACTGGTCGGATCTCTTACAAAGGTAAATAATTGTTCAATTGTAAATCCGAAATAGCATACATTTTTTACGATCAAGGCAGACTGCACTGCGCTACCATAGACTTCACTGTTATGACCTGGAATTTGAATGAGCCACAAGAAAACTACACCAAGCTTGACCTCTCCAAACATAGGAACTAGCTGGGTATCAGCTGTCTTTGTGCCTTGAACAAAAAACTTTATGTCGGATTCCTGTCTGGAAGGATACTGGATGTTAGTGATGACACAAAGATAAAGACTCACCAAGGCAGAATCACATCAATCAGTGCGACTCTGAGTAAGAATTTGCTTGTAGTGGGAGACGACGGGATGGCCTTCCTCCTCAGCAGCAAACTTTAAATAATATTCTCCAAAATGATATCAACAAGTCCGATAATCGAAAGCGCTTTCCTGTAGGAGTTTAACCACCTGTTCATCGGGACTGCTTAAGGCCAGCTTAAGTAGTTCTCATTAAGCTAATCTGATAAATAATCAGTATCTTTACTGCTTAACTACCAATAGAGGAGGAAAGGATGGCTTAGCGATATTTCGTGTGGAGGAACGACTGTCATGGCACTTTGGAGTTCGGGGGTTCTTTTATAGATTATCCCTGGCAAAGACTAGTTTAAGCGCAGAGAAATCTATGTCGACAAGGGAGGCCGATGCGAGTAGGCAATCCGAGTGTGGTAGGAGTAAGGGGCGCTCACAGTCAGGTTCATTAGTAATTGAGTCACTATCTAAGTTGGTCGAGTTTTCCACTTATCTGGCTCAGACAAATCTACTTCAGGATTTAGCTCTATTTGCCGTGACGATTGCCTGCTCGGGTGAGGTTGATTGCCTAACTCATTCGGCGTCGGATGTGCTCCTCTGCCTGCATTGAAAGGCTCACTCGCCCTTCTTTATACCAGAATTGTCCTGTCCACCGCTAAAGCTCATTTCCTAAGACAATCTACAAGTAATGCGATAAGTCATCATGAGGATAAAGCTTGCTAATTAGATGAGGCAGGATGGCTTGCGGCGAGTAGTTTATCTGGGGAGGTGGTGGACGCACAGGTTTAAAGGGCTTTTCGCAAGTTGCAGATTAGATGTGGAGTAGTTTAACGGTCGGTTTATTGGTCATTTGTAGTAATTTAATAAAGGCTGTTATGGTAAAGATCATTGAAAATTACTGTCTGAACGAACAGATCGGCGAGGGAGAGTACGGCAAGGTGTACAAGGCGACTAACCTGAACTCGAAAACTGACGTGGCAGTAAAGGTCATCAGAGCAGACAAATTTCGTGAACTGCCTAAACTAGAGGAATGCACAATCAACTAGATCGACATCCTAAGCAAGGTCTAGCACAACCCGCACATAGTCAAGTTCATCTAGATCCTTAAGACTGCTAATAACTACTACTTTGTCTACGAATTCTGTAATGGCGGCACCCTGGACAAAGTTATCAGCAATATGGGCCCTCTGCCTTAGAAGCGAGCCCTCTTCTATATTAAAAACCTGTTCACTGCCTTCAGAAGTCTTGTTCGGATGAATATCATGCATAGGGACCTCAAGCCTAGCAACATCCTGTTTCATAACGGCGTACTCAAATTAGCTGATTTCGGATTCTGCAAGAGCCTTCAGAGTTCCAAGGACCTGACGCAGACGATGCTCGGCTCGCCTATCTACATGGCTCCTGAAGTACTCAAGGGCTAAATATATACCATTAAAGCAGATATATGGTCACTAGGTGTGGTCTTCTATGAGATGCTTTTCGGGTTCTGCCCTTTCGAATAAAGCTCAATCGCCAAACTGATTTCCCTTCTCGAAGAGACTCCTGTCCGCATTCCTCGCTAGATCAACAACATCTCTCGAAGCACTTAGGAACTTTTGCTTAAGATGCTTGTGAAGGACCAGTTCAAGCGTTGCTCCTGGTAGGATCTATTTTAAATCGATATTAGCGATTAGGGCTAAATTAGACCAGCTCCGTCCATTATTACTCCCACAAAGTCGTTCGATTTTGACACTGCCTTCAAGAAGTAAGGGTACATTATGAGTAATAACCGATCTGTCTCACCTCTTCGCTAAGTTACTATCAATGAACAGAGTGACCGGCAGATCTTCAAAAAAAAGGAAAAGCCGCTCTCCGCAAATCCTAATTCATCTCCGATTGTGAATGTTAACAACCAACTCCTTCTCAGCCTGCATTCTAAAGCTTTACTAATGGCGAGACGATTACATTCAATGTCATGGTGTTACCATCCTAACCCCAGTCCGTACATCCAGCAGCTAATGAATCGAATGCTTGAAAACGTCTGCAAATTAAAAAGGAGTATTTAATCCCACCCTCTCAAATAAAAACTGAAGGACGTTTTGGACCAATAGTAGAAGACTTTAAGATAGGCTGGAGCAACTTAGACTTTTGTTGACTGGGCTTGGCTCAAAGACTACCTAGATGAGCTCAAGGGGTTCCAGACCAAGGCCTTCTCGTTGACTGAATAAGGAGGTCGAGAAATTATCATCCATGCGGTTTAACTTCTCTAATTAGGAATCAGTGAGAAGCGGAACGTAGACTGGCCCAGGTAGAAATCAAAGCTGAGCAAGACTGAGCTCATACGATGGCTTTAAGACTTTTCCAAAGAGTTGTGACAAATGAATCGGTAATCAGATATTCTAATCGAGTATCTTTTGAACGAGAGCGTGCTAAGGATTCTAGCAATACTAATTTCTTATGAGGGCTCTGATTGGAGTACCTATTCTATTTCTTTACCCGTACACAATGCTGGCGTCGAATTGGGATTGTTTCTTCATCATGTGGTACTGCTTTTTTATGCGCAAGTCTTTCTTCCTTCGGAATTAGTGGGTTCGTTTTGGGGTGCATATGCCTTGCTTTATGCCTTGGAGGTTCATATTTATGAAATCTTGTTCGCCGATCCTTGGTAATGACGGAGAGTGAAATTGCCAGCTACATAAGGCTGGTAATAACTCTACAATCTACTACCGAATAAGAGCCCAACTTCGATTTAAACCCGTAGGAGTGTTAGTAAGTCGGCAGACGATGCAAGCTGGGCCTTCCCTTGCCTAGTTCTTGTTTGGCCAATAATATATTCCTCATAATGTACTAATAAGAAATTTAATGGTAAGTGTTTCAATTTTAGCCAAAGAAACTTGAGTATACTGTTAGTTTTTTTACTGACTACAACCCTTTAGTGAACTACCGGCAGGAGATCATCGATGACTTGATCCAAGGATTTTCCTCCGAGCAAAGATCAGTTCTTTACAGCCGTCTGTCTAAAAATTGGAAACTGGTACCTTATTAGATCGACTAGGAGATTTAAGAAAAAGTTAGTCTCAAACTGAATTTCCTCAAATAAGCCAAGCACTAGACCATTATGGTCATTACTAAAATACTCAGCTTGTATGTCCAGCAAGACACGGAAGTAGGATACAAGGATGAGCTGGTGAAGGTGGCCCTCAATTTGCTCATCATCCTCAACTTCAAAAAAAGATATCGCTAGACTGATAAATTAGAGGCCTTTACTGAATTGAGCATCAAATCCTTTTTCTTCCTCATGATCTAATTAAAGCTCAGGGAATTCTTCCTATCAAACAGGAAAGGCATTCTCCGAATTTCAAACAATATCTAAAAGAGCATTAATTTCAAGGGCAAATTTAGACTGAGCGAGATCCTGTTTGACATCTTCATGCTATTCTAA
This sequence comes from Craspedacusta sowerbii, assembly GCA_003687565.2. NCBI lineage: Eukaryota > Metazoa > Cnidaria > Hydrozoa > Limnomedusae > Olindiidae > Craspedacusta > Craspedacusta sowerbii. The sequence continues at coordinate 13,452 of QQSS02014453.1, read as the reverse complement.
CTAATGGACAGCAGCTACGCCTCCATCTCCAAATTGTTCTACGATTGGATCTTCGTTATGGGTTTTCAAGGCATCTAGCTCTTTTGGACAAATTTGATTAAAGAGATCAAATATGAGCTGCAGGCGGCAAATTAACCATAAATGGCATTTAAGCTCTTAAGAGCCTCCCTTTTGGAGAAGTGCAAAATGCTGCCGATGATGTCTGATAAAGAAAGGAAGAAGCTCTTCAGCTGTTGATGAAATGATGTCAATCACTATCCTGCTGTTAAATTGGAAAGAACAAGAGCTTTGCCAATCTGACCTATCCATTGTTATTTTTCGACGCTGTTCTGCGCACCTAAATAAAAACTCCGCTATTTGCAGTCGACTTTCTGGTAAAAAAAGCACGAAAGTAAACTCTTTGTGGGTTTAGTCATCGCAAGACTTGACTGTTGAAACTTCCTTGAGAGTCACAATTTAGGTGGGACTCGAGTATTCCTCTTATTTTTTGAAAGTGTAGATTGCAGTTTTAGTGAGAACGATCCAGCGTCTGTAAGGGAGATTACTTGCGCCACTGCTTAAGAAAGCGAGATTCCTTCTCGAGGTAGCCTTATTTAATGATGATGTCTTTGGTGATAACTTCCTTCTGCATGAAATTAAAGTAGCCTTCAATACTCCAACAAATAATAAAGGAGACTCTTGTGCCGAGTCTGGGTCAATATTGTTCGTTTATTTTGGAGACAACTCGAATATCAAACAATTTATGAATTGCTAGGAATCCAAATTCATAAGTGTTTCTGATTACCTCACACAGACTCGCTCTGTCCCTCCTCCTCCCCCACTTCAAAAAAAACTGTTTAAGAACCCGAATAAAAGCGTGTCGGCATTCGGCTTAGACTCTCCAAGCACATTCGAGTAAGTGGCCAACTACAAATCCCAGCAAACAACTCCAGAAATTAACAAGGAAAATGAAATGTAAGTTTCAGTAGTGGAATTAAACGAAATAGATCAGGTCTTCGAGATCGTTAAACAGATGGTTTAAAAGCAGAGGGACAAACTGAAAGAGGCTGTTAAACTCAAAATTCAATCAAGAAAAAAAGCTGATCTGAGTCATGATTCCTACCTGGATTCAGGGGAACTTGTTTAAGTTGACTATGGGGTGCTTAATAACTTCGAGCGATAGTTGAGACGCCTTTGCAAGATAAAAGAGTAGAAGTAGCGCGGCAAGATGCGAGGCGAATCGACATACCTGCAGGTGCTTCGCAACAAGTCTAAAATATTGTGAGACTGAACTTATATGATTTTGAACAAACGGAAGCAAAAATATAAACGACTCGTCTACAAGCCGAACACACTGCAGCTCTAATTTGTTGAGCCTAACTTCCATCGATTTCGCAACACTGCTATAGGCACGCTTTGTTCATTGGCCACTGAGCAAATTAATTTCCATGTAAGAAGGAACTCTGCTCAGCGACCTTCGCTTTTCACTCTGGAATATAGATCTGACTAGCTTATGAAATCAAGGAGTCTTCGGGTGGGGCGGACTGGCACCAAAGTGTAATGTATAACGGACAAACATCTAATTCCACGTCTAATGTAGCCATCGCATTAAATGGAGACGATCGAAATATACCATCGATTCCCGAGCCGATCACTTACAAGTTCAAAAAACTTCCGAAAACGATTTGCATTCACTTCTTGATATTTGCCATAAAAAGTTTGTAGTCGATTTGATTTCGATACCTGCCATTTTGGGCTGGCACATCGTTCACGAAGAATGAGTAGCTTGATTGCAACGGTTGTGGTTAAATGAAAGGGGCGGGGTAGATGCCTCCTTGATTGAGCTTAAGATCGGCGTATTTGAGCCTCACGGCTAATCTTTAATGCTAAGCCTCCATATTAAATTAGTACCAATAATAAATAATATATGAATAAGAAACAAGCTGAGGCCAGCATCAGTCCTAATCCAAGAAAAATGTTGCAGTCCTTGGGCTTGTCCTTTCAATGTTACTCTACTACTCCTAAACGAATTACCGTATCTAAGTTAGGGATGATGAATTTGACTTCAGGGAGGCTGAAATAAACAACTAGCTAGAAGCGTAAGTGCGGGGAATAATAAGGACTCAGAATGAAGGTTTCCCTTATGCAGGACTAACTCTAAAAATTAAGGATCTAACTCAGAAACACCATAAAAGGGCTGGCATACGTCAAGAGAGTTGTGGATGTACTTAAATTTTTTAATTTGAGAAATACCGTTATCATAGACAAACTCAATTTCTAGCTCAGAGGATGCCCCTATTTCACGTATCAGCCTGAGCTTGACTAGGATCTCGTCTTTGACTAGAACGGTAACCCTGATTTTTAAGCTGTTATTCAATACTCCTCAGTGATGCTAAACAAGCTACTCTGCTACTAAAGCGGAAAGTTGAGTGAGTAAAATAGTCGGCTGACAAAAGAGGCAGCTACTTCGAAGTAGCAATTATAGATCGCGATCAGTGTTATCAAATCTAAGTCTGGAATCATCTAAAATCTTTAAATAGAAAATGGCTAGTATAGGAGGGTGCTAATTCAGTTAAGGGAATCTCCAAACTACAAAGAATAGTAATTAGCGAATGTCCTCGCTAATGCCAAGACACACAGGCTCAAGGTCATTGAGCTTTAGAAGGAGGTCTCTCATTCCATTCAGAATTTACAAAATTCTTTGGATAGTGCTGATTTCTCAATAGACAGAGTGGAAGTCAAGAAGGCTGCTTAGGCGAGGGTTAAGTATTTTGACGAGATGCTGAATAAGTAGCTCGATTCTATAGTTAACAGAAAATAGTTGACTAAACAAATGTCAACGATATCAGCGTAGATCCCCTCCTCAGAATCCCTGGTCAAATAATAATTGAAAGAATTATAGCGAACTGACTAAAAAAGATTATCAAAATTGTAAAGCATTTCTCTTTTACAAGAATAACAAAATTAACTTTTGCAGTGTAAACAGCAGCTTCTGAATCTCTAATAAATGTATTTAACAGTCAACAATCAACTTCGTCAGATCTAGTTAAGGAATTACTAGCTGGAAAAAACTTTAGTCTAGAAACAAAGGAATATCGAACGCTTCATTAATAAAGATAACCAGCTCAGTAATAAAATAGAAAGCTTCTAAGAAGAGCTTAGAACTCTAAAGGAACTTATTCAACAGGAATACTAGAAAAGCATGATTTTCGGGACGGAGGATTTGGCCTATTTCGAAGAGAGGATGAAGTTCATGGTCCATCTCAGCTCTAGACAAGAAGAAATCTTCAGGAAAATGGTACTTAATTGACCAGCACAATTAATTAAAGTCTGTTTCAAGCAGTGCGATCAACCACATCCTCATCCTCGAATAGTAGTTCTAGAAAAACTAAAAAAAATTCATCCAGATGTAATAATTCTCGAAGACCATCCGAAGCGATTTCCTAAACTTCAAGGTTAAGATTGATAACAGCAGTAAAGAATGCAAGACCAATCTCAAAAAAAACAAAGATTCAAATCAATGTTTCAGATGCGGCGAACTGTCATCCATGATTTTCAACATAGCCAATTTGGTTAACTAGGACCTAGGCAAAGTGGAAAAAAAGTTTTATAATTGGAATAACTCAATAAAGCTTTTCAAAGAGACTTTAAGCAAGTTTGATGCAAGTAAGTAGGTCAAAGCTAGTGAAGCTGCAATTTAATGAATATTTATTAATTGTAATACTAGACAATTGCATCTCGATGCATTAATACTAGCTGAGCCTTGTGAGGAAGTAATATCTACTGCTTTGAATCTCATAGCTAGGTATACTCTTGTCCAGATATAAATATATTATTATGAAGTCTGCAAAAAATTAATAAAGATCAACCATAAATAAACGAAAGGAAGAATGAAATTGCTATATTTTGACTATATTTTCTATAAAAAACTATTCCTGCTTCATTTGAATTTTACGAGAATTTACTATTTTGAATTTGAAGTTAAAGAATTAACTTAATAATCTTGTAATCTCTCGCATACCAATACGTAGTCAGGGCACGCGAATTACTTGCCCAGGAACAAAACCAATAAATCCAGTCCCATCGCGATGCGCTTCTTCAAAATTCTCCCAAATAGGCCTAGGAACTTGGAATCGCCATTCTGAATTTAAAACTCAGGAAATCCAAGCTTGGCCTGTACGGAAAACAGATTTTGAGCTTCACCCACAAATTATACTGCAAATAGACAAACCTCCCACTTCTGCCTAGAGTAAAACTTGATGTAGGTGATATAGTGAGTCTCCGATCAAAAAATGATGGGTAAACGATCCTGTAAGCGACGATAAGCTTTAAACGTTAGCACAAGATAGAAATATCAACTGATAAGTAAGTCTAAACTTAAGCAATGTAAGGATAGTTCTTCAGCCTCTACATAGGCTTCAACACCATCACATATCAAAGATATTTCGAGGCCCTTCAAGCCATACAATAACATCCCCAGAAATATTAAAGGTTGTTTAGGAATGAACCTTATCGAAAGCAGTCTGTCTAAAACTGGATTGATGTCACATTGAATCTTGCACAGAAATAAGCTGTTTAGACTGCCTTGGCCTCTAATGTGACTCTAGTTCATGGTCCGCCTGGTACCGGAAAGACCAAAACAGTCTGTTAAATAATAAATCAAGCAGTAAAAAACAATTTGAGAGTGCTTGTTTGTGCGCCGAGCAATATTGCTGTGGACAACATCGCTTAAAGACTGCTTTAAAATAATAAAAAGATTAGGTTAGTCAGAATAGGCAATCCAACTAGGATGCTGTAATCGGTTTTGGGTTGTTGTCTTGACAAGCAGGTGATGGAGAGCTAACTCAATAAAGACTTAAAAAAGCTTAAACATTGCTGCACAATAAAATTGAAGGACTTAGCTTCGAGCAAATAAAAATCATCACTTCGGAAGGAAATTAAACAATTGAAAAAGTAAATTTGGGAAGCCCAACAAGTTATTTTAAATTAAATCATCAAAGAGGCTCAAGTCATTCTGGCAACCAATGTTGGAGCTGCTGATAAATCATTAAATGACATAACTTTCGATATAGCAATAGTTGACTAATGTGCCCAAGCACTGTAAGTAAGCACTTGGATTCCACTCCTGAAAGCCAAAAAATGCGTTTTGGCTGGAGATCATTTTCAGCTACCTCCCACTGTAAAATCTAATTGCAAATAGTTATAAGTCACTCTATTTGATCGGTTGTTAAAAAACGGTAGCACTGCATGCTTCTTAGACACCCAATATCGTATGAGTAACAGTTTAATGGAATGGTCCAATCGTTGTTTTTACGAGGGACAGCTTAGAGCAGACTCTTCTAATTAAAACAATAGCCTGATAAAGTATGGCTCTTAATTGCCAAATATCGTCTTTATTAATACAGATGAGTGCGGCATGCTGTAGAGCAGTGACGATATCTGCAAAAGCAAGTATAACGATGGCTAAGCCTTGCTGACTATAAAAATGGTTTAATAACTTTTTTAGGAGGGGATAGAGCCAGACCACATTTCAATACTTACGCCTTATTCTGCCCAGGTTGCTCTTATATAGAATAAATTGAGTTAGAAAGCTTATAAAGTTTAGGTTTCTACTGTCGATGGCATACAGGGTCGATAAAATTAATGCATCATTATTTCGACTGTCAGAGCCAATCTCACTCAAACTGTTGGCTTCTTATCTGAATATCGAAGAATGAATGTCGCAGTGACAAGAGCTAAACGCTTCCTTTGTGTGATTGGTCACAGCAAGACTATGAGAAATGATTAGTACATGAGCAAGTTGGTGGATGTGTTAGAAAATCATTAGGTGAGATGTGCTACTGCAATGCTTTAATACTAAGAAAGACTGCTATTTGATCCCAAAGTTTAGGTGAATTACTTCTCCAAGTAAAAAAATAAATAAAAACAGTAACCAAAGAAAAGCAAGAAAAAAAAGAAAGAAAAATAGGTAGTAAATAAGTAAAAATAGGATAATCAAAAAACTATTACCGAAGAGCCCCTTGTTTAAAAGTAATAATAAATTGACTGGAAAATACTGTTTTAAGAATAACACAAAGCCTTGCTTATTAGTTTTAAAGATTCTGATCTACCTCAGTTAGTGATAAAGGGGCTTGACGGTTACAAGCGGAAGATGGTCCACACTATGGTTTAAAACATGGGGCTTTAAAGCAAGAGCATATAGACGAGTTAGGGGAAGGACATTATAGTCAGTAAACCTTAAAAAAAATAAAAAGAACCTGAAAAACTTCAGTAGGGCAAACAGCCTATCAAAAAGCCTAAGAATAAAAAAAAAAACAATAAAAAAGAAGAGGAAAGCAAGTAACCTGAGCCTAAGTAGTGCAAATAAATCCTGTAGTGCTAGCTCGACCCAACTAAATGTGCTTTCCTATTTAAATAAAAACAATGCCAAACCAAAAATAATTTCATGACATTGCTATGCAAATTTTGCTAAAAGAAATACTGTGGAAAACATAGCCTTGCTTAAGATCATGGCTGTGGATAAGAAGCAATCCAATAATCGCGTTAAAAATTTAGAAGATAGCAAACTAATGAGTAGTAACTGTTAATGAAGTTAAAACTAGCAAACGAGAAGCTGCAAAAATAACGATCGAAAAAAGTGAAGGTGAAAAAGTAAAAATGATTCAATTAGAAGACTCAGAGCTCTTCAATTTGAGACGCTGTTTCTCCACCTATTTTATTAATTGATTGTGCTTGTTGAATTATTTTTCCTTCAAAGTGACTATCTGAGCGAGCTATTGTTTTGTCTTTGAAAGTTATGCTTCCTGCATTCTACGATTTCTTTACACGCTCATCACTCGTTAATTAATTCGCTTAAGTTTCACCTCCAAATATTTAGAATCTTCTCCCTGAGAAATTGGTACTTTTTAACGCAGCTTTGAAATACTCCTCTCAGTTTGAACTAACTTTTAAGGAGCAGTTGTTGAGAGGCCTTGATCAAGCTTACTTAATTTTAAAGCAGGAATAATAAGTCTCAAAAAAGGTTTGCATTCCTACTTTTTAGCAAGTTTGTTTTTAAGATATTTCAACTAGAGAGCTTTAATTGCCTATTAAATTCTCTTCCTTTCACTGTTAGTTTTTTTGATACGGAGGATTCCAAGTTGCTTTTACAGCTTTGAATTTTAATTTTGCTTTTTTATAAGATTTCTTGTTGCATATTTGATTGTGGTACGTTGCAATTGGCCTTGAGATTTGAGGCGAGTCAGATTTCTGTTCAGACCATTGAATCGAAAGATAGTTTATGCAAACTATTATTCCATGAAACAATAAATACAAGATTTTAAATAATACGACACAAATAACAATAAGTTTTAATTAAGAACAGTCACTGAGTATCTTAACTCGTAAAAATGCTATTAATAATATAAACTGATGTTAAACTTGAAATATAAATGTGGCCTATTTAATTGCATGGTACGGCCCAGTAAGAAAAAATTAATCTTGAAGGAATCAGGTCGACAACAGCTTCTTTTGTGTACGAGTAACTTAGAAATCAAATTATTATAATTGTCATTATGCTTAGATAATAATAGCTTGTAGAACTCAGAAGAGACCGAACACCAACGGGTGATGAGTTCAGATTATGTGCTGTATTTTTATAAATATTATCAATTATATAAAATATATATAATAATTTAAAAATTATTCATATATTCATAAAAATAAATAAAAACCAGCAATAATACACAGGAATCTCATTGACTGTCTGGAGCAAGGTGACTACTAACTGATTTTTAATCGAAACCTTTCATGGAATGAAGTAAAAGAGTTGCATAAAAATGATTTTTTATTATGAATATTTAATTGGAAGAATGTCAGGTTCGGCAGTGCATAATTTATTTTAAGTAATAATTATTTTGGTGTCGAAGTATCTAGAGCCATAGCAACAGCAGACTGGAAGAATCTTACGACAATCAATCTCAGTGCTGGAATAATAAGATATTAATTAGATCCGTGAAAGGATTGAATCAAGGCCCCATTGGTTGCTATTTTTCCCGATTGTCTATTCTTTTTTATGTTATGATTTTTAAAAACGCAGGCTTAATTACTGGGATTATTATTAAAAGTATTTTGATAATTCCTTAAAATAATTTATAATTAGATAGGCTGTTCTTGCTTAAACGATTTCAGGTCAAATCCCAATGGCTTGCTTGAAAGAAGTTGATCTCTATCACATGGTCTATGAAGAATTAAAATTAGCTGATTGAGCTTATCCGGGTAATTTATCGACTGGCTGAGCCCAACAATTAAATCGAACTGATAATATCAGAGAGTTATTAGACATTTGGTATGGTCCTGCTTCTTGATGTTTCAATGTAATTGATTTTGAGCCAAACAAAATTATAATGTTGATAGCATTTCTGACACAGGCCGCTGCTCGATACCCGTTCGACCTCGTCTACACCTAATTGCTCATTAATTAGCCCTATAATCACGAGGTTTACTCTGGCATGCTGTCTGCTTCCGCAGATAACTCCAAATCTTTTCATTACATGCTTTTCCTCTCTCAAAACAAGCCCAAAACTGACCCTCTGATTCTCTGGCTGAACGGAGGACCTGGCTGCTCAAGTTTGTATGGGGCCTTTGTCTAACATGGCCCTTTCATCTTCAAACCCAATTCATCCGAGTTAATGATCAACCCTCACTCCTGGAACCTAAAGGCAAATGTCCTTTACTTGTAAAGTCCGGGCGGAGTGGGATTTTCTACAGGCCCTTTGAACAATAGTGACGATTCTACATCAGAAGATAACCTCTACGCACTAATCTCATTTTTCACCAAATTTCCTGAACTGCTACCGAACACCTTTTACATCAGTGGAGAGAGCTATGCAGGAGTGTATGTACCTTGGCTGGCATATAAAATTCATCTCTACAATCGAGATCCGACCACTGCCCAGTAAGACAAAATTAACCTTGAAGGAATCATGGTGGGCAATGCCTGCACCCATCCAGATTAGTGCAACATCCCCGAATCAGTGGGCAACAGCTTCTTCGTGTACGAGTACCTTAGAAATCATTTTTATATCAGCGACGAGGACTGGCTGAAATTTAGGTCTGCATGTTTTTTGGGCTATTTTTCCTAAAAATGCATTGAACAGCAGAGTATTCTTTTCAACAAGTTTGCTGCCACAAACACTAACATCTACAACATCTATGCCAAATGTTAGCTTCCCAAGCCCTCTCTCACTATCAAGGAAAAACTCAAGGACGATTTGCACTGTCTTGACATTGAAGGACCTACTCTCTTTTTCAACTATTATTTAATTAAGAGGGCTCTGCACGTGCCCAGTGGAATCAATTGGTCGTTCTGCTCTGACGAGGTCCAGTAGAAATATCAAATGGACAAAAGATCCTCATATTGGCTTTATCCCACCCTCCTTTAAAACCACTACAGGATCGTAACTATCTGACCAGCTTGTATACTCAGGGGACTTTGATGCTTGTGTTCCGATAACCGGCACTTATTTTTGGCTGAACAAATTGAAGTAAGACATTAGGCTACCGATTACTGACCCGATTCGAGTCTGGAAATTAAATGAGACGACAGGCGGGATGACAATGAAGTTGGGACAAAACCTGAGATTCGTTTCAGTACGAGGAGCAGGACACATGGTTCCACTAGATCAGCCCTAGTTCGCCAAATACATCCTGGAATGTTTTCTCAACAACACCAAGCCGTGAAGATAAAAATAGTCATTTTTGCTTGGTCTTACGCTAACTCAGACTTCCGATCGACTTCTGTTTGGCCATCGGATTTCTTTTGTTGATGTTGACGGGAATCATCTTTAACAACAAATCCCTTTTTGACAAGTTTTACTTACTGATTGTCAATTTCTTAACGGATTTATTTTGAGGCCTCTGCCTCATTGCCACTTGGGAATAAGATTTTATATTGCAAGGCTTTTTCTGACGGCAGGTTTCGAATTATTAATTAATAGTGACGTCTTTTAGCAACCTGTCTTCCTTATGGAGCCTGCGCTTGTCGATAGATTTCCGATTCAATCTGGTGACTCGCTTATATTCCAATTTCCTGACCTGCTCGGAGTGCTAGCAAAGAGTCAAGTAATGAGGCTGTTAGAAATACCTTGGAAAGTCTTGATGGAACCTGTAATACTCCCAGAGCTTGCCAATCCTGTCATGAAAGTCCAGCGTGGTGTAAGGACGTCGCAAGAATTACTAATCTTAGCTGAAATCAACTGCGTCTTAATACCTTGTCAATTCCATACTGAATTAGTTGCACGCTGGGCTGTTCGAATATAATGTGATCGATGGCGTCGCTTAGCCTGAAATTGGCGTGTCTCTGAAGGTTTTCTCTTACTAAACGATTAACGTCCATTATTAATATGACTTCGCAATAATTCACGAAAGAACCTGTTTGAGCTTCTAATTTCGTTCGATGTCTCGCTCTATAGCAAATCGGCAAGGATCTGATCTGATCCGAACTGTCCAACAGGATGCCCTCAACCTCTTGAAGTTATCCGAACTAAACAGGACAGGCTTAGCTTATATGTGACGCCTTCAAAGTAGAACTGCTTTTATAAATTAAGCAGTTTAGTTTATTAATGTACGAGTAATAGGTCACAGCTCGAGGATCAGAGTATCAAGGGATACAATGATATTATAATTAGCTAATGAGCGAGCCCAAATTATTATCCCGTTATTAGAGTTATACTCACTTTTGACTAGTAACTCTGAGAGTCTGATGGCCTAGACTGATGGCCTTTAATCCGGATTTCTTTTGAATCTGAGTAATGATTTTTAATTTGCTAACCGAGGTAAAACTAAACAGTTTGTATTTAAATAAAGGATCATAGAGATGTCTTTGATATATTGCTGTTATTCATGATTATTGGAGCAGTATGTTAAGGCTGTTGAATTCTTGATCAAATGTCTAGTTGATAAAGGGAAACTGCAGCCTTAGCATTTCTGAAAGTGTATTATGCTTTTATTCTAGAATATTCAATATTGATAATCCTTCATATATTTCTTTAAAGTCTTTATTTTGTTTTAGTGCAATATTACTATTTTCTTTTTATATATACTGATTTGTCCTTTAAGCTCTTGCAAACATCCTCTCCTCCTTTCTAGTTCTAAGAGATTAGACCTCAAAAAAAGGCGATCTACAAATATTATGCTACTGGTCCTCTAATTGCCGAAACAGATTAAGCTGAAGTTATATTATCAGTTCATTGGATAGCTATAATCGTTTATTGTAAATAGTAATACTACATAACAACTACTTACACTTTCAGTTTGTTGAAGGTTTCTGCCTGTCTGATTAAAATTCATTTTTAGACTCAGTAACATTAAAAGGACCAATCAAATTAGGAATGAATCCCAATATCTTTATCATAAAATATATATTTTTACTAAGAAATATGGTTGAATCTATATTTTCCTTTTCTAACAATTCTTTTAACCTCATCAAACTCGAATGCTTAGATATATAACACTTGGTGTAAATTATTAATATCCTGTTAGTGTAAAAGCAGTACAAGCAATTGCTTATGAAGATAACACTTGGTGTAAATTATTAATATCCTGTTAGTGTAAAAGCAGTACAAGCAATTGCTTATGAAGAATTTATTCATAAATGCAATGTAATTAAACTAATTAAATTAATGATGTAAGGGCTATTCATCATGTAGCTTAACTGGCAAAATCTAATCAACGGAGATGTAGGGGCACGAGCAGCAACTACCTCAGCTGAAAGAAAAAAATATGTAGAATTAATTTAGGTGGGTAATTAATAATGATTTTAAAAAATTAAGGAGTACTAGTGACCGAATTATTAGAATGGCTTAAATTTTAATAGCATCTGCTACTATATGAACAATTTCAAACAAATTGGGACAGAGGACTTAATTGTTTCAGAGCCGAAGGGATGAAATTCATCAACAAGCAATGTTAAGCAAGAAGCTGTCAATAAAAAATCAATTTAATACCGAATTCTTCATCTTTCTTTATTACTCCTACAAACCAGGGAAATCTAGCTTTGTTCGGTTTGATCCTTTTCTCTCTATTTTGAATCTGTTTATAGTTTGATTTGACTGGGAATTTGATTCTGATTCTTTAATTATTGGCAATAAAAATTCAGGAATTAAATTCGACTTTAGTATTTTTTGCAACAACTTTCAATTATAAGTTGCAAGTTTGATATTTGTTCAGAATATTATTATAATTTTGCTTATAGATTTTCAATCTTTATCTTCATCCTAAGTTGTTAGGCTTAATTTTTTTACTTGACGGCCGGTTAAAATACTCTTCTTGGTTTTTAAATTTTTAAAGATGCCTTTTTTTCAATCTGCAACAAATTTGTTAATTATTCGATTATCTCGTTCTTAGCTTGAATCTCTTCCTTATGTTTTAACTGAATATCCTCAATTGTCAATCTGGCTTCAACCAGGGCCTTTTAAAGCAAATAAGTTCGAGTATGCTATTATTAATTCCTATTTACAAAATGCTTTTTTTATTTCTTCAATTGTCTTTTTTTTTTCTACTTGGTCTTAATTTAATAGGGCAAAGGCGGCGAGTAAATTTGTTTGGGAGAAAGATAAATTTATTCTCGAGATTTAAGGCTTTCTCTTAAAACAACGGTTTTGGTTTACGCCCGAATTCTTGACCCCTATTTTTAACTTTTCCTCCGAGACATAGCAGGCTGAAAGCGCTGGCCTAAGTAGTAATTGCCCTGATAAATCATATTATTAAAATTATTGAATAATTAACATAATTTGGAGTTTTGCCAGTCCAGAAAAGGCTTGGTTTTAATCTGAGAAAATTCAAATGGAATTTGTATTTTAGCATTGCGCTTTTAGCTGTATTCGAACAAGCTAAAATTGGGAAACTCTTAGCACTTGAGGCTGCTTGGAGTTTAAAGCTTTCTACAGCTAATAACAAAGTAATCTATAATTGGCCGTAAAGCCAGAGAATTCAAATTCCAATACACAACGAGACGCAAATATAACAAAATCAGATTCCTTGGAAATCTGAAACCTAAACGAATTTATCTATGAAGTTACAAAATGCATGCCAACTGATAGACCTTTCGAATCAAAGTCAACAACTCATATCAAACTCTATAATTAGTCTTAATATTACAGTAAGTCTGGATCCCTCAATAGCATGTCAAAGGACTGTTAATATTAATATATAAAATGCCAAAATCAAATTCAGCTTTCAAAAGCTTCCAACTGTGATTTTTATACGTTGATTTAAATTATAATAATTTGTTTCCCGATACCCTTATGTCTTTGATTTGTTGCTATCCTTATCCTTATAATGGTTGATTGTGCCCTTCTATCATTTTCTCATTTGATTGACATCTTGAGATTTAGAACAAAAATATATTGTGCCCAGATTGGTACTTTCCTTTTCTGCTCGGGGTTGGGGTTGGGGTTGGGGTTGGGGTTGGGGTTGGGGTTGGGGTTGGGGTTG
>QQSS02014342.1:0-19575 GCA_003687565.2 Craspedacusta sowerbii | reverse complement strand
CTTGCGTCCCGCAAGGCCTCTATTTCAACATACTTTGTTAAGTAGTCAATGAAGACTGCGATGTATATGTTTGAGTTTGAAGTAGGCGTGAACGGACCCATCAGATCTACTGCGAGTCCTTCGAAAGGTTCAGATACCTTCTGGTCTCCAACTTGGTACGTTGTTCACGCGGTCATGTTTTGACACAAGCTTCACATCTTCGGCAATGCTGGTCAATATCTTGCCACATTTTTGGCCAATAATAATTCTTCATTATGGTTGCAAACGTCTTAAATGTAGCAAGTGGTATGCGCTAATTAATGCCCCGGTGAGACTGCTTGGAATGACCGTCCTCAATGGAACATCATCTTCCCTTCCTTTCTGAGGTTTCTTGCAATATTTCAGGGTTCCATCGCTGTCTATAATGTAGCAGTAAGATTCAGCAACAACTCGGCGCGCTGCGTTAGAATGAAGGGGTACTTTCCCGTGCTCAAGATAGTCGATGAGTTCTTTTAGAGCTGGGTCGGCGCGCTGTTTTGCTCGTAGATCGATTACTGTTCGCTCTTGGTGAGGCGAGACTTTCACTTCACGGACAGTTGCACTCTTTGACTCGTTGCAATCTTCGCGGACATTTTCAGCAACGCATTCTCCAGACGTTTCAGGACAACATGAACCGCGCAGAAGACGACTTAGGGCATCTGCATCTCGACTTTGTTTTCCAGGACGCCACTTTATTTCCCAATTGAATTGTGGTAACCGTATTGCCCATCTTGCCAGTCTTCCATTTAGTTGTTTGGAAGTAAACAGGTATTGCAGCACTAAATGATCTGTGTAAATTGTAAATTTCGCTCCAAACAGGTACGACTTGAATTTCTTCACTGCATATATGACTCCGAGACATTCCAAATCTGTAATGCCATAGTTCCTCTCACTGCCTTGCAGAGCTCTCGAAGCACATTCAATGGGCTGTGGACCAAGTGGGCCTTCTTGCAGCAACACAGCGCCAAGTCCCTCAATACAAGCATCTGTGTGAACTATAAACGCTTTCTTGAAGTCATGATGCGCCAAACACGGTGCAGTAGTTAACTTTCTTTTCAGCTCTTCAAACGCGTCTTGTTGTTTGGGTCCCCAGCAGACGGCGACACCTTTCTTCGTTAGCGCTGTCAATGGACGTGCAATAACGGCATAGTGAGGAATGTAGCATCTCATATACGACGTCAGTCCGGTAAATTGACGAATTGCTGCTTTGTTCGTTGGTGCTGCAATCTTTTTTACAGCATCTACTTTCGCTGGATCTGGCCGACGACCATCTTTGTCCAGAAGGTGGCCAAGATATACGACGCTTTCCACGCCAAACTTGCACTTTTTAAGCTTCAGTTTGACTCCATTCAGACGATATGCGCGCAACACTGTGCTTAGGTTCTCGTTGTGCTTGTCAATGCCAGATCCCCATATGATGGTGTCGTCAAAAAATGCACAACAAATGTCGAATTGCAACCCAATCTATATACGATCGGATACGCGCATCCATGAAGCTGGTCCATTCACAATTCCAAAGGGCATGCGCAAGAATTGAAAATGACCACGGTGCGTTGCGAACGCAGTCTTTGGACGGTCTTTCTCCGCCTCGCGAATGTTCCAATACGCAGATGGCATATCGACAACTGAAAATAGAAGTTTCCCGGTTCCGATGCTTTCGTACACATCAGAGACTGTTGGTAGAGGATAAGCATCCACATCCATGCGCTTGTTGAGTTTGCGGTAGTCGATGCAAAATCTAGTTCCTCTGTCTTTCTTGAGAACGAAACCTGGTCTAAACCTCCAGGAAGTCGTCAAAGATTCGATAGCTCCTTTCTTCAACATGCTGTCGATCTGTTCATCCAAACGCTTCCATTGGGAACGCGGAATGCGTCCAAACGACTTGATCGGCGGGCCATCTACAGAGATTTCATGCTCATAGTTGTCTATCAGCCCAAGGTCGTTGTCTGTCTTTGCGAATACTTCACTTTCGGCCAGTAGAATTTGAGTGATCGAATCCTTCTCACGCGCTGACAATTGTTGTCTAAAGCTTGCCGTCTCGATCAACTCTTCATACGTCCATGGCTTTGCAGGGTTTGCAGGATTCGGAAAGTCCGGAAGCTGTTGCTTCGTGTCTGCATCGTCTTTGGCATCGAGTTTGATTCGTTCCATGCTGCCTAGCACGGTTCCCAGATTAAGCGTGACCGGGTTTGTAGTCAAGTTCATACTTGCACCACGATCTCTCCATCGGTCGTTGGTCGTGCTATTTCATTGGCAGCATAGATACTCTTTTTGACAGGCAGAGTCGTACTGTGCCTAAACACATAGTCGCAGCCAAGCTCGCCAAGGCTTGCCGGCTTCAGTTGCTGTCCCGGCTGTATCGTGAATTTCGAGTCGAGTAGAGTTACTTCGCTTCCAGTGTCGAGTAGCGCTTCGGTTCCGTAACCATTTACTTGAAGCGGGGCCGAAAAACTTATCTGCTGTTGTGGATTCAGGCATCTCTTCAACTTTGCAGTTTTTTTGTTTTTGGCCTTCATCGCTCAAACCTCGGCCTTGGCAGACTGTTCTTTTGTGGCAGGAACATATGGGATCGTATCATATCCCACATGCATGTAGTTGACACGTCCTCCCCCGGTTTGTTGTTGTTGTTGTTGTTGTTGTTGTTGTTGTTGTTGTTGTTGTTGTTGTTGTTGTTGTTGTTGTTGTTGTGGTTGTTGATGGAGTGATTTTGCGCGCTATCCATGACTTCAGTGGTTGCCTTTTTCCAGCGCTTCGGAATGATGTTCTTGTTCATTCGTTGGGCACAACCACGTGCAAAATGACCACGCTCTTCGCATGCTCGGCATTGATCCGGTGCGGGCCCCTCCTCTTCGGGTAGTGTTGGGCAGTTGGAAGGAAAATGGCAATGTTGGTTGCAGACACGGCACTTTGAATGATATACTTTGTCTGCATTCTTTACCGGTGTTGTAACTTTGTATTGCGGCTTGCTTTGAACGTCCGGATTATTGAAGCGACTGTGCATTCTTTGTGCTTTGACCTTCGGCTCGGCAGCATCGCGTGTTACAGCAGACGTTTTTGCAGAGGGAGATGTCCTAACTCCTTGCACTGGCTCAGGAGCATAGATCGTTTCCAATTGGCATGCAAGGACTCCATCTGCACAGCTGCTGGCTTTCCACTGCCTGCATGACTTATCTTCTGTACTTGTCCAGCAGGTTGCCACAAAAGATAGACTGCGCCTCTGTCATCTCAACAGGAGTTTTCCCCACAGTATCCAGACATTAATTCATAAAGTGAATTGGTTTATACATGAATGAATTTATAATGGCACAAGCAGGAATTCCAACTTTATTCTTTGGTTACACATACAATCTGCAGTTCTTGTGTGTCGAATCGGTCATAAATGGAGTTTTAGCTTTAAGTCAATTTACTACTGCATGTTAAATACTTCAGCTCAAGATCACTGCAAGTCCGTTAAGTTTAAGGCGTAATAAATGGTGATGAATTTTGCATGTGTGATATCATTCATGTGGCATAGTCAAACATGGTGGCGATCTCTATGAGACATACCCTTGAATTACTCTTTTAACCCTGAGAGAGAAAGCTGAGCCAGAATGCTATATGCACCTCTTGGGGAAAAACGAAGAAGACCATGCCTTTAAGGGCGTTGCATATGTTGAGGCATCTGTGGATGCTGCGGGGAAACTCAAATACCCCTTTGAATGAATGAGAGCACACACACACACACACACACACACACACACACACACACAAACACACACACACACACACACACACACACACACACACACACAAACATATATATACTCTGTTCGAATGAGATTCTCTCCATTTTCAAAGAAGACTCACCATTTTAGATCTTGCTTGGAAAACCTTAAGGATATCTTAATTTGCTTACGGCAAGTCCAAGCTGGTGGGCAGCTCGGAATTTGTAGGGCACCCAGGGGCCAGACATAGCCCTGGGAAATCATCACTGTGCTGAGGAAGTTTGTACTTGAATTTGTTTATGTCTTAGTCATGGATGAAAAGAATGCATCAATTTCAGGCTCAGCGCACATGGGAAATTTCAGAAATAAGTTTGCAACATGACCCTATCCAAATAATTTGCATATGGTTGTTGCCTGCAAGCCTTTCTGTCTGAAGTTGATTTGAATATATCATACTCTTCTATCATAAGAATTTTCCAAAAAATCTCAATAAATAAAATAATAAGACTAATCTGCAAGTATATATTCACTACTCACAGGTTAAGATGCTCTTACCACAAACAGTATGCACATGATTGGCTCTACAATATTATTGGCATATAATCAAACTGCAATGGCTTTAGTGCTGTTACACACACAAACATATGTTCCAACTGTGCAGCTGGAACAAAGCAACCGCTTACGTGCTCGTGAAAAACCCTGCAACGTAAAAACTCTTAAAATCTCAAAAAAATAACTTTTTAAAACTCACTAGATTCCATATGCACATTTTAACTGCACTGGACTTTGCTCTTATCCAATTGCACTAGGTTTTATGCTGGAACTCACAGTTTTATCTTGGTGTGTATCAGAAAAAAAGCAATATTTTCAAAGCCAAACAGAAACTTATCAAGTTCTGCAGCTTGAGAGCTCTTCAAAGCAATCTCAAAAATTATATTCCATGTGCCAAATTATCCGGTGCTCAGCCTAGGAACATGCATCCACAGTATGAACTTCTATCATAAATATATAGCTCTATAATCTCTTACCTATTTTACAACAATAAAATAGAAACGTACTTGACAGGCCTTTTGTTTCAAATATCGTTTAAAATCGTGTCTGGCATTTGGAGTCGTATTGTCAAGAGTCTTAAAGACTGAAGCGAAGTAGTTGTTGAAGGCGGTTGCAACATTGCCGGGACTGCCATGTACTTTCCCATTCACGCACAAAGTGCTTGGCATAAAGTGGCTTTTCTTAAACAATTGAGTAATTGATTCTATTCCCTCCTCAAGTGTTCTTAATATTATGGCTGTTTTGTTTTATAATAAAAATTTTTGTTTTATAAATAATCACGATAATGTGAAATTTTACTCTTACGAAGCAGGAGCACAATCAAATTGCGGTATTTTTTATACTGACAAAGGATTACGCCTTGTTACGAAAGCCAATTAAGGCGATGTTTGCTCCATCCGGAGATGCTGATTGGTTGGACAAACCGGTCGAAACTTGTGTTTTTATAATTGCTGTATATATAGTGAGAGAGTGTACGGAGGGTCGCATGAGACGGGAGTGTGCTGAGGGACAGAAAGAGGTGCTGGAGGAAGGGTATGCGTCTTTTCTTCTTGTCGTGACTCTTTGGATTGTGTGCCTGAGTGTCCTTCTTGGTGAGCCTTTTCACGGGGAACTCAAAGAATCGGCAAGGGATTGGGAGGGGAGTCTCTGATAGGCAGGTTCCACGAGTTTGGCTTTTTTGATTCTGTCGTGAGTTCGCAACACGCCTTTAGGATCATAATTTTTTTCAGTTATGTATCTCTTATAGAGTTGATCTCTTCTATGCATAGATCTCAGTATTCCTCGGGTAATCCAAGGCTTATCTTGTAAGCTAATCTCACGCCTGGTTCATCGGCGGAATAGGAGACATGACATTAATGATATCTGTTATTGTGTATGAAAATAGTTTCCATTTGGACATAAACATTTAAATCGCCTTAATGTAAGATGTTCCAGTCAATTTTTGTTACTTCGTCAAGAAATTTGCCTTCCCTAAAATTCTTAAAGTTTATCCCTAAAAGTAGAGTCTAATTCTTAAACTCTATCCCTAAAAAAGCCCTTACTTAACGGCATTACATTTTTCTTTTTTCAGGCCGTAGTCCGTAAACATTGAGAATTGTAAAAAATGGTCAGGTATTTGGCATGTCAGGTTTCCACTTACAGACTCGTACTTTGTGTTGTTCGTGAAAACATTGTCGCTGAGCGTCTGCGAACGGAAGGTCTTTCGCGTGGGCTCTAGAATTTGAGTTTGAAAAAATGACTGCTTAAATTATCAAAATAGTCGCGGGTTGCATTGCAGTGTTCATAGTTTAATAGATTTCTATTGAAATCCCCCAAGATATTAATAAATTTATCTTCTCTTGAGAGAGTGCTTAAGGTTTTTAGTAAAAAGTTATCCATAAAATCTTCTATTATCATGTTCGGATCCTTATAAACCCATCGACAAATTATGCTCTTCCTGGCCTTTTGCCTTATTTCAATGAACGTCGCCTCTATCTTGCTTTTCGACTGATCACAAAGGTCCTACCGGATTCTTACATTGTTACAAATGGAATTATGAATGTTGAAGCCCACCCCTCCAACGTTTGTCCGAGTTTCGACGTCAACAAACGAATAATTATTCAAATTCATGCAACTGGATTCATCATTTTCTTTAATTCGTGTTTCTGTAATGGCGATAATTTTGAATTAAAATTTCGAGAGAGAAAGAAGCGCAGTAAATTTATCATGATGTTTGGACAAGGATGCAATGTTGACATGTAAAAACTCGAGAGAGCAAACTAAACTAAACTAAACTAAGCAAAACTAAACAGAACTAAACAAAACTAAAGAAAACTAAACAAAACAAAATAAAACTAAACTAAATAAAAATAAACTAAACTAAACTAAACTAAAATCAACTAAACAAAACAAAACTAAACTAAATAAAACTAAAATAAACTAATCAAAACTAAACAAAACTAAACAAAGCAAAATAAAACTAAACTAAACAAAACTAAACAAAACTAAACAAAGCAAAATAAAACTAAACTAAACAAAGCTAAACAAAACAAAACAAAACAAAACAAAACAAAAAAAACTAAACAAAACAAAACAAAACAAAACAAAACAAAACAAAACAAAACAAAACAAAACAAAACAAAACTATGTTCTAGATAGGCTGTGCTACAACATTCGACGTGGAAAAACTTTCTGCAGCTTATGCAGCTTACGTTTTTAAGATGATTTGAAATGTAGCGCCTACCACGCTTGTCTTCGTTTTTTATTTTTGTTCTCGGTTAATTAAATGAGTCTCGTCCCAAGGCCCGCACAAAGTAGCCTCAGTCACCGTTACTGACTGCCGGCACCTGCATTGATGATGAAGTCTTGCTAAGTCACGGAACTCAACCCAGGTATCTTTATAAAGAAGCTTCCCTACCAAAAAAACTTTGCCTGTTTCTCGACGACCACGGCATCCTAAGGACGAAACATGGTCTGGACAACTCACTCAAAACTGGTATACAAGACGATCTCAACAACTGCATCGCATCTTATGCAGCGTGCCGAGTTCGTACCATGTTTGTGACAGGCCCAAGGACAACTGCAGGTCTCTGGCTCCAGTACTACCGCATCCACTATATGAAGGCAAGCATCAAACCACACTTAACCATTGTCATGGAATGCCCATGACGGTGGAGCGGGAGGAAGCGCCTGGCCCCACTCGAGCTGCGGCAAGCAGGATGAAGTGAGCAGACAAGACCCCCAGACAAGGTCCCTGCTCAACCATTGGACAAAATTTATATGTGAGCTGCCTCCTCCCAAAGTGTATATAAACCCTTGCAAACGTATTTAAGAGTATTAGAGGAATAGTAGAAGTAGCAGCAGTGTACGGAATAAATTTCAGGAACATTAGTTTCAGTTCTGACTTGTTTTTATAAGAAAGATTTCGGATATCTCTCCGCGACAAACTCGAGGTAATACAGAACCTCGCCACGCAAATTTCCGCGCTGATTGACGAAGACGACGAAGCCCTAGATGAGTTCTGCGAGGAATTGAATGCCATAGCAGACGTCTTTACGCGACTCAATGATAGAATTGCAAATAAAAGGTACAGAGGAAACAAGTAAGCCAGACAATATGATTGCTTATGGGCCACCGACTGCGCAAGCTACTTCCTGAACGGCCCCGGTACCTTCCACTCACGCGTCTTACAAAACATTATTGCAGCGTAGCTTCTAAATAAACGTAATAGGTTTAAATAGAGAGGCGAGCAGTCTTGTGCGGTCGGTATGGTCATGCTTGGTGCGGCATTTGATGCAACATGTGCCCAAAAGAGCTGGTTGCATAGCCCTTAGAGAGGTGCCCATCCAATAACGTGCTGTCGATATCCATGGACAAGTGTTGTCAGGCACTAAAAACTCCGCTGCTACCTTAAGCCTAAGGGCAACAGAGCGCGTGCTAGGATCTAGTAAACCTAGGCCTTCTTGCGATACGGGTGAAAACAGATGCTGGATTTTGAATAAGGGCCTAGACTCATATAGCCACACATGATTGTTAATGATTGCTAACATCTGCTTCAAATTGTTCTTGGGTAAGGGTGAGACGTTGGCAATGTGCCAGATCTTAGACAGGGCCAAAGTATTGACAATCATGGCTTTGCCCTTCTTGGACAGAGACCGCTGTTTCCACATGTTAAGTATATTCTGTAGCTTAATGATTGGTTTAGCAAAATTTTATTCCAACGAGCGAGAGTAGTCGAGGAAAAAATAAATGCCTAGGACTTTTATTCCCGTTTCATTTCTTCCAGTTAATTTTCTGAAGAATTGGATGTAATGCATCAAGCCCGATGTCTTGTCCTTGTTAATGCGGGAACCGGATGCCTGCTGAAACTCGTCGATGATATGTTGTGTTCGAGTAGTGACGTTGGATCTTCTAAGAGAACGGTTATATCGCCAGCGTAATGTGTCAGCTTAATAGAACTTTTTCCAACTCTATAGCCCCTGGATATTTGGTTTGCTTCTAATTCCTTGCGCCAAGGGTTTGGCCGCTGAAGTGTATAACTGTGCCGACAAAATCCATCATTGGTAGACGCCCCGTCTGACGTATATAGGAGCAGTAAGATGACCATTGTTGTTGACCTGTGCCGTGATGTCATTATATAACGTAAAGATTCATCCACGGAAACGGGGGTCGAACTTAAATTTAGGCAGTGTTTTGTCCAGAAAAGACCTTGACACGCGGCGAAAGGCCTTTTCTTGATCCAGACTTAATACCATAAGATTAGCGCGTCTCTGCTGGGAGTGGTAAATAATATTTCTAATTAGAGCTAAGTTCGTATGAATGCTTCTACCAGGGACTGCACAGGTTTGCTCCTGACCGAGGAGTGATGAGATAACCCTTTTTAGGCGATTTGCCAGGACGTTTGCTATATTTTGTAATCTGCGCATAGTAAAGACACAGATCTCCAGCTACCCAGATTATCTCGGTCTCCCTTAGTTCTATATATGAGCGTAATAACCACTGTGGATTAGGAGTGCGTTAGCCGCTGGAGGGACTGAATGTGGTTGGTAAGGTCCATGATGTCATCCTTAAGTGTTTGCCAAAATGTTTCATAGAACTCTTTGGGAAGGTCGTCTATTCCTGGACTTTTATCAGGTCTCATGTCAGTTAGAACTTTTAAAAGTTCTCGCTCGGTTAGCTGGCACTCGACTTCCTGAGATGGTTCAGGGGTTAGCTCGGACAGAAGTTTTTCATGTAAGCTTTTCTTGCATCGGTTCAGATAGATCTTCTTCACAGTAAATATCTTGAAAGTGCCTGTGTATACCCCTCAGGACTTCAGTCTGGCCCTTCAGGTGATTTAATCTCGGTTACAGTGGAGAGGAGCTTGTTGCAATTTTCCAATTTGTAAAATTAGTATGTAGGGTTCGTCCTATTCCAGGAATTCTGCCTTTGCCCGGCTAAAACTTTCCCTGTTTCTTTCTTGTAGGATCACCTTTATCTCGACTTCGCAGGTGCGTATTGCACTGATGTCTGGTTGTATTTTCCTTTCCTCTCTATCGATTCGTCCTTGCAAGTCACGAAGAGTCTCATTGATCTTCATCCTTAATTTTTTAGCAAACGTTACAGTCATCGTCTGAACAAAATTTTTGCCTGTCTCATGCCAGTCACCTATATTGTGATAAAGTAGTTTTCGGCCTTTCCATTCGTTCCGGAAAGTCACAACTGCTTGTATGCATTCTTGATTACGCAAAAGACTAGTGTTGAGTTTTTTGTAGCACCCAGCTACTGTTGTGCTTGTTCCAAATTGACAGCCGGATGAAAGTTGACAGCCGACTCAGTTTGAATGAGCCAATTATTTTCCCACGCCACAAAAATGTACAACCAACTAAATTGCATGCCGCAGACTCCAGCTAAATGATAATTATCATCAATCAGTCGCAAATAAGCGGCCACAAATAGCGCAACCACAAATAGCAAAATTGGCTGCCATTTATGATCCGGACCATTCACTATTGATAATACATGGGCCGCGAACTATGATCCAGCCAGTTTAGTAAAAAAAATTGCATAAAAATATTTTCACTTCTGAAAGGAAGAAACCTTTATTTAACATGCACGAACTAAGTTCTTTCAAAACTTACCATTGTCCCTCTCATTAATATCCCCAGCACAGAACGCTGCTGAAAGTCTAATCTTAAACATGTTTTTCTTTATTTTTGCGACCGTTTTCTCAACTTTCCAAGCAAAAATAAATGAAACCATGCACCAGCACTTGCAACGTACTGCCATTTGCAAAACTAAACGGCTACACATAATGGCGGCAGATTTTTTTGATGGCATAACGTTGCATAATCATTCAGATTGGCATGATGTTCAGCATAGTCACCGTCTTACAGGAATTTCAACAAAGTTACTAGAAAAGATCGCTATCATTCCGCATAATCTGAAAATGTACCGCATTTTCTTAGGACACGGAAGTTTAGCGCATTGCAAATTTTCTTCTGATATTGGATCACGAAATAGCAGTTGCTGTCAACTTTCATCGGGCTGTCAACTTAGAACATGCACAGGACCAAACAATGCCGCACTCATGTACAACCACGCACCGCACGGCGCAGCTTTCCATGCGTATTAACAGCATGCATAAATGCATATTAACAGCATGCATAAATGCATATTAACAGCATGCATAAATGCATATTAACAGCATGCATACATGCATATTAACAGCAACCAAATTCTGTGAAGTATTTCAAATTTGTCGTTTCAACATGAAGCGCATCATTGCTATCGCCTGCAACGGCAGCGCTGCCCCTGAACCTGAAATTCGAATCGCAAATCCGTCCCTTATTTTGCACATCCCAGTCTTGAGGAAAAACAACTCTAAAATTTCACACCTCGCAGCACCGCTGGAAGTGGGGAAACTCGATACCGCGTTTGCCGTTTCTAAACAGGTTTTTCCGGAAACTTCAACTTTCGACTTTCGAAAGGTGTAAAGGCGAAGTGCTTGAAACCAGATACTTCCCCCTGCGCGTTCCAAACAGGTTAATCCTGAATCTTCCCGGCACCATTCGAAACCACGTGAAGGCGTGGTGTTTGCTGTACATTGCTAGGGGGTCATGTAAGGAACAAGTTAACATAAATCCCTTCGTGCTGATATTTAGCGTTCTCCCCGGTTAGCGATGCCATTGAGAAGAATATAAAACTGGCTACACCCACGGTCCAAGCTGGACGCCATTCTGGTGCTGGTGCAAGTCACGGGACCACTGAATGTCGCATGATTTCTGCTTTGTAATACGAACCGACTTAGAGGGTGGATGTGGTCTTTTGGGCCAAAGCATTGAACTTGGGTGTTGTCGCTCTGTCGCTCTGCGATTGAGAGCTCGATAGTTGCTGAAAGATTTGAAGATGCGGTGTTTGCCAGTTGACTGCTAAACGCAATGGGTGAGTTAAAAAGAAGGCCTATATAAGTTCATAAGCTGCCGATAATTAGTTTTTTTGCATTAGCTTCTTAGAGATCCGCCTCATGGGTCATTTTTCAAAGACCAGGGCGGAATTTTATAGTCTCGTCGAACGAAGTAAAGTTCTGATCTCTCTCTTCCCAAGTCCCAAATTATAGTGGCGGTAGCAGTAAAATTCTCCGTTTTCCATCTTCATTATCACCATCATCATCTTAATCTCTCATCTACCATTAGCTGCCATCTTCCATTACGGTATCCGTGCGGGCTTACAGTAATAAATCCCCTCTGAGGATGTTCTTGCTTGCCATGCGTGCTAGTTTGCTATCTAAAGAGTTCAGCTTACAGGCATTATGGTGCTACGGTGCATGAAAGGGGTGACGGCCTTCTAGAAGAACCATGCGGTAATTTCATGTGCATCTGGAGTAGGTAGACCACTTGTAATCTGTGTGGATTGTCTCTTGTATTTTGGAACGTATTTTATGCGACACGGTACATCTGATCGTGGCGAATTTCGAATAGCGTAGAATGTATCAAATAACAAAATGTTTTATGATGTTAGTCTAAGACGTATTTTAATCCTAAGCCAGTTTTAAACCTTAACACTAACCGTATCCCCAACCAAAAATTTATTTGATAACCATTGACCCTAGCCCTAAACCCCAACCATTACCTTCTTCCTCCCTTGCCCAAACCTAATACTAACCTCTACCGCAAACCCTAACTTCAACCTGGTTTCCATCGCGCTCCTAGGCTGCAGGTGTTAGCTACTCCTTGGATTTTCTCTGTGTAGAAAACGCTGAACCAAACCTGATGAGTTGCCCTCAGCTTTGAACGTGCAAGCTTGAGAATTTTCTGCTCGAAGTGCCTTAAAATTTTGTTTCAGAGGTGCGAGAACATACAAGCAGTATCAAACGTTTTCCGCACTGTTCTTGGGATTTGTAAGCAATTGAAATTATGGCTGCCAGCAAATGTTAAAGTTCGTTGCGGTTGGTGTCTGGTGGTGCTATGTTTTTTCAATTCCTACTTAATTGCAAGCTTGGATGGTAGGCATTTGATTATTTCATTTATTAATTTACAAAAAGGAAGTGAGACACTATTATGATATTTTTTCTGTAAAAGTTTATTATTTATTGAGTAAAAGCTTAAATTATTGGTTTGACTCTAATATTACAAACGGTGACAAGTTTGCAAAGAGTCATTCTGGTATTATGGACATCTCATACACATATACAAATTTAGGGCCGCATTTCGCAGACAATACTAACATACTGAACAACTACGCATTTAAACGCTCCTGGAAATAATAATCTTTTGAGATGTTAAATGTTTTGACTGAATCTTTTCTGCATCACTTATTTCTTAACGCTACTTTTCAAGCCATCAAAGTATGGAAAGCGCAAGGTTTAGGGTAAGGTTAAGGGTTAGTCTTATGCCTCAGCCAACGTAAATTAAATAACATGCCAGCGAAAGCTTCTCCGTCAGTAATGACTGCAGCCGGTCGCCATCTTGCACGCCTAACTGTCGCGAGATTGCGTCATATCAGACGAATCGCAATTCAGTACTTACTGAGGAGTAAACGGTATATTTATAACCTCTGAGCTCAGCAGTTTCATATAATATAATATTATATATATATAATATAATATAATATAATATAATATAATATAATATAATATAATATAATATAATATAATATAATATAATATAATATGTTTGTATTATTACAATGCATAATGTATTAGTATTATATTACTAATAACATATCATAGGCATTTGGAGAATGCTTTTGACCCATCAAATAAAATTTCTAAGCGTCCTGTTTGACTCGTCAGTAGGCTTGAAATGTAACCCATGCCAAACCTCGAAACGTAAAACAAAAACTTAATAGAGCTGCTGGAGTGATATTAAACATCCTGCACTTTGTCCTACTGAAAACACTTCGAAGCATTTACTTGAATCAGGTATCTGGAATTGCGGTACAGTTGCCTTGTTTGGGATTCACCTACGGACAAGACCTTAACCGCTTAACCTGAAAGGAGTCATTTTTGCTAAAAATATTTCTGATTTCCCCGAACAACGACAGCTCTATTCCAAGACCTTAATATATTAAATTTAGAAGACGCAATGGAATTCGACAGATATTTATTGATCTATTACCTGAAAAAAAAACACACCCTCTAAAAAAAATTTTTCTTTTCAAGAAAAGTGAAGATTTACAAGAACTATAGACAAGCAAAGCACTAGAGTACCTTAATGAGAACTACGGGCTCTCACTTGCTTAAAATTCTGCTCAAACGAACCTGGACCTCAAAATCGGCTAAAAAAACTACAAAACAAACTATCCAAGAGACTTCTACACACTTTTCTTACTTCTAAATATAATCCATGTAACTGGTTGTTGGCTGATGTATTTGCTGTAGTTTTAAATCATCCCGAATCGGAACTATTGAATGAATGTATGCTGCCATATCGAAACAAACGGCAGCTCCTGTATGACCAACATAAAACCGTGTCTTTGTTAGCGTCAATCTGCCAATTAAGTTATTGTATGCTAATTTTCATTGTAATGGAAATCATAAAGAAGAGGTCCTGCTTTATTCTGATTATTTCTGCTACGGGGAGCTCTTTCTCCCTCGCTCCCTCGCATTTTTAATTGTCCGACTGACTTCACGAATGTTTCTGATTTTTTTGGGGTGAATATAGTTCTTAATTTTTTATCTTTGGTTTTTACATTCAAGCCTCACTGCTCCGCGTTTGCAAGTGTTAGATACCTTAGTTTAGCCTATCGCCTATTCTTCAAGCTGGTAAACATAGTGTTGGGAATCCGCGTAAAGTTGCTGTTGCTCAGAGCATTAAAGGGTTCGACTCTTATAACATGAGCACATCTAATTGATTCGCCCCAAGTTAGAAAATTTGTATTTTTCTGATTTTCAATACTTTGCCGAAGTCAACTGCACGTGCTCACCAGATACGAGCGTGGTTGTGCAGTGCTCGGTGTTCCTGGTCACATCAACCTGTACTAAACTGTACTATAAATATGTTTCCGTGGTAGCGAGTTAACAATTCAAGATGGCGTACAGCTCATAACAGTTCGATCAGATCTAGTGCTTGAGTAGTACGCATTCTGCATTCTTCTCCTGCAAAGCAGTATCGATTCCTCTTGGGGCCTCTAACTGGCGTTACATAAAGTTGAGCATGTTGGTTGTTAGGAAGAATAGAGACGAAGTCGAATTTTATAGATCCGTAATTAACTTCTTAGCTTAATCAAGCACAAAAAAAATTGCGTTCTCCTTGTTGATCTTGCATATCAACATGGATTTCATTATAAGGATTACAAATAAGGATTTCATTGCAGGTTGAAGTCATTGCAAGGCTCTTCTGCCTCAGTCGGAGCAATATGAAAACTTCGAATCAAGGGAAGAAAAGAATTCGTGAAGTTTTCAAGAGTTAGCCTGGCTGTTTTCATGTCGCAAGGTATGTTGAGTTTAACAATCAAAATTGATTCAATAAGGTAAAGTTACCTCCATGTTTCTCCTTGATACATAGCAACTGTTGGCCATGAACTGCTAAATCAGCTCAGGCAAGCAAAGAGCGAATCTGGGACATGCATTGCCATTTATTTAAAACGTTTGGTAGTGATACTTCTTGCGGTCTCACCCAAGATAATATTTTCGTATAGATGTGGCAATGCTGGTAAGTCCATTTCTTGATATATTAAAGCAATAGTCTTCGTACTTAAAATCTTAATGCTGCAGTAAAGTTTTAAAAGACTGTGCATTTTTATATTAACTTTAGCGAACCAGTTGCTTCACATCACAGAATTTTAAACTCGCGCCATTGGCATGAGCGACATCAACTTGTTTATATGGGCATGTGTGACCACATAATGGCACGTTAAGTTTCGAATCCGATGATTCGAAGTTGCTCTAATGTAAATGTGTATTTCTCTTTATTCAAGCAATAAAAACGCGCAAATTGATTGTTCTAGCTCAAAGAGATCGAGCTCAAAGCGAGCTGAAGAAGTTGCACGAACAACGGATGGCCAAGTTAACGTACTTCGAAGTAAACGGGCTTCGTGAAGTTAGACCAGATGCAGCGAATTTAATGGTGACTTTGGCTCTTTCTAGCGCTAGCGATTTCGAATGCACTTCGAACGGGATAGATTATTTTATAACGCGTGATATGTCGAATGTCCCCAAGGTCGAACCCCAGAACATGTTTGGACAGGAAAAGTTAGTTATTCTCCAGGGAATCTCGGGATCAGGGAAGACCAATCTCTGTCATGCTCTCATAATCGAATGGCAGGCAGGACGTTTGTGGGAGAACAGATACGACTTTGTCTTTCTTATTAGCGTACATGAGCTCATGAAGTCGATGATCGAGGGACCTTTTACGATTGAGCACGCATTGCATATTTTATACCCCGACGTTTTCGGACATATCACCTTCCAAGATCTCCGCAATTTTCGGTACTTGATCATAGTCGACTCTTTAGACCAGTGCGATGTCGACAAGATTTGCTCCGCTGGAGAGCCAACAATCGAGAACGTCATTAAGGAACTACTCACTATGGAAGCAAACTGTGATCGACTTGTTCTGGGCACACCGATATCATGTCAGAAAATTCGGCAAACTGTGCTTAAGGACAACCGCGTTCAATATCTGGATGTGCTGGGGTTTTCCGAAGAGCAGGTCTTGGACTATGCGTTAAGGTTTTGCCAAACGAACAAAAGCCGAGCAGGATTTTTCTGGCAGGTTATCAATGAGAATAGAAGTATGCTTGCTTATGCACGGCTGCCATTGTTCGCAAATGTCATTTGCAACGTGTTGAGTACAAACGCGATCCATACGATCGAGACCAGAACGGAACTGTTTGTGTGGGCCTACACCGTGTATCAAACTCGTCACCTCCAAAAGTATCGGCCATTTGTTGACGTCAGCTCACACGAGAAATTGTTCGGTTACGAGATTTTGATGGACGCCTTGACGAGGCTTGCAAGGATGGCTTATGATAATCTAAGCACGGGGAAAACATTCTTTGATCCTGATGAGTTTTTTGATGCAACGGAACTTGAATCCGCGCTCATCATTCCATTTGTCCATCGTCGACAGCAGACTCTTGGCTTTGTTCACGAATTTTTCATAGAATTTCTCGCTGCTATTCACTTGTTTCTAAACCGCCAGGAGCTAGTCGACGAAATTGTGGAAAATCCGCGTTTACGTGGGGTCCTTCCAATATTTTGTGGATTGCTTGGAGCTGCCTCTGAGAATCCGAAGTGCCAGAAAATAGTTTCGGATTTTGTTAAGCTATTAATGGAGAAGTTTAGCATTAAGCATATTACCAAGCATCCCCTCTGTAGAGTCAGCAAATCTCTGTCCGAAACTGATAAAGATTTGTACATGGCTTTGTGTTTTGAGTTGCAGAACTCAGATCTACTAAATGACGCCGAGATGCATTGGGGCACGAACGATGTTTTTGTTGCAAGCCAGCATAGTGCACTAGACCACATCATTTTCTTCTTGAGATATTTCCAACAAGGAGATAGACCTATCAGGAAGCTGTCTATCCTTCCAAAAGATCGCACGTTGTCAATCACCGAATGTATAAAGTTGTCTGAAAGCATTTCCTCGTATTTCAAGCTAAATTGTTTGTGGTTGCAAGACATCGAAGTGAACCTTGAAATGATGCGCATTCTTTCTCCGGCTGTCTGCATGATACCAACTGTTAAGTTTGAATCGATTCGTACCACGAGTGCGGAATGCTGGGAAATATTACGCAAAGTTGTGCAGGACGCTCACAAAAGTAATACACTTCGTCTCGATCAGCTTGAATTTCGAGACTGCGATTTGAACAACAAAGCGATGAACAAACTCGCACCAGTCATCTGTTTGATACCATTTGTTGTGTTTAAATCGATTCGTACCATGAGCGCGGAATGCTGGGAAATATTACACAAAGTTGTGCAGGACGCTCACAAAGTTAACGCACTTCTTCTAAAAGCGCTCCGGTTGTCCGACGCCGATTTGAACAACGAACTGATGAACAAACTCTCACCAGTCATCTGTTTGACACGTGCTGTTGTGTTTGAATCGATTCGTACCACGAGTGCGGAATGCTGGGAAATATTACACAAAGTTGTGCAGGACGCTTATAGAAGCAAAATGCTTCGACTCAATTGTATTTCAGCATTTGATATTAATGTCCCTAAGAATCTTGCTGATGAGTTCAAACGATGCGATGTCGTGTTCTTATGTTGAGTTGGAATGCGCTGGCCTATAAATCTTACTTCAAGCAATCAAGCACATTGGAACACGTTTATAAAGCATGTGATCCGCTAGGATTGTGATTTCTTTTTACACGACATCTTAGAGGGTAGATATGAACAGAATTTCTTAAGTTGCGAGTTGAAAGAGTTTTTCTTAGTGAAGGTGCAAATATTCATAAGCTTCGTTTTTACCTTCATAAGTTATGTCGAATGGGTTGATAATTAGGGTACCTCGCTATTTCAACGCAGTATAAGTTTCCCTACAAGTCATTGTGCCTCGTAATAAGCGTTTGAATGCGAGACAACGATTTAGCGCACCCCCATTTAAGCGTATCCCGTTTCAGCCGCCTTATTTCGACGTGTCCCGTTTCAGCGCAATCACAATTCAGCGCCGCAACTTTTCATGCGCCATCCTGAATTCTCACAATAAATTAAAAAACAAACACCTTATTCGTTTCGGCGCTATCAAATTTTGCAGGGAAACTGTAAATGCGTACGAAAATGGAAGTTGACAATGGCACGTTTTTATAGCAAAGAATTAAGATCAAGCTAATTTTCAATCAGGCAAACTCAGCAAAATTTTAATTATGTACATGTGTTGGCTATAATTTCCCTTCGTCTGTAAAAAGAACCTAACATGGCGGTTCAAGTGCATATTTATGAAAGCAGCATCTTTAATGTCTCTCTAGAAGAATTGGCGAGGTATCAACCGAACTCTGCTACTTAATTTACACTACAATTGCTTGAACGTAAAGCAATCACCTCCAGCGATTTGTGCAGCATATTCTCCAGCGTGTAGGTAGCTCGCCATTATCCTATTACGCGCATGTTCGTTGAAAATAGGGGTAAACTCGGCTAAGCATTGTGACAGGCGCTAGGCTCTCTGAGCCAGACTATATTAGAATAAGATACAACAACAACACAACAACAACAAAATCATTTATCCAATTAGAAAATACTATTAAAAAACTCCAAATATGTGACAGTGTCCATCAAAAAATATCTGTGCTTCTTGGAGAAGACCACTTCAGTAGCCCTAGCCATGGTTAATCGGGTCGATTGGGTCACCTCAAGATGAGCTCGTTTCAATACTAGGCAAACATATCTCAAATAAGTGTATGCTAGTAACTAAGTAAGTACTTACACGACTAAAATAAGGAATTTATTGATAGAAAAAATGGCAAGATAAGAAAAACAGGCTATGTAACCTACAGCAAATAGAGGGGAGAATGATGACAAAGAAAAAGTTAGCGTGAAGGAATTGTGGTAGCTTGAAAGTGGCCTTCAAATAGCGTCGTCGCCGTAACGCCACCAACAATCGTAAAAATCATAGCTGTGAAGGGGATACGATAATATTTAACATATGTTAAGATCATAGCTTGAGCATATCCAAAAGAAAGAATACAAGTAATATCGCATCATCAGTATGCAGACCGCTATATATAAATGTTATCTTGCCCCAAGCTGCTTGATTAAGTTGGCATCAGGTTTCCATCCATGGTTGTTCGAAATAGCAGATATTCAAAAAGTTTTAGGTAAAGCGAGTTTGAACTTTGAGATTACATAGAACCTGAATCTGAGATCCCTTCCTTGGCTGCGATCACTCTGCTAATATCA
>QQSS02014231.1:0-19576 GCA_003687565.2 Craspedacusta sowerbii | reverse complement strand
ATATATATATATATAATGGTGCGATTCATCCACTGACGTATTTTGAGTGGTAAAAACAAATGCATTCTTTTGAGACATGTCCTCGACGCTAGTTATTGTAACAGTTAACACCATGCTTGGGAGTGTCAGTGGCCATGGAGAAGGGCTTGAATTGCTGACCAATATGACAGAGTTAGATGATGCTGCTTGACGTGCTCAGCCAGCTGACAATGCTTGGGGTTCTTGTGGCGGATGATATTGCACTGGAGGTAGCTGATAAGATAGTGCAACAGTCGCCGGATAGACCGGCATGGGTGGTGGGTATGCCTGGTGAGGAGCTGGTAGATATACTGGTGGAGGCGGTGGATATGCTGGTGGAGTAGATGATGGATATGCTGGTGGAGAAGGTGGTGGATATGCTGGTGAAAGAGGATAGACTGGTGGAAAGGGTTGATACGCTGGTTGCGCATGTGGTGGATATGCTGGTGGAAGCGGCGGTGGATATGCTAGTGGAGAAGGTGGTGGATATGCTGGTGGAGAAGGTGGTGGATGTGCTGGTAAAAGAGGTGGTGGATATGCTGGTGAAAGCGGCGGTGGATATGCTGGTGGAGAATGTGGTGGATATGCTGGTAAGGAAGGTGGTGGATATGCTGGTAAAAGAGGTGGTGGATACGCTGGTGGAATTGGATAGACTGGTGGAAAGGGTTGATACACTGGTTGCGCATGTGGTGGATATGCTGGAGCAGGTATTGAACTTTCTGCTGCAGCCTGGCTCGGTGCTGGAGGGATATGAACCTCCTCATATCCCGGGTAGCAAATACAAACTGGTTTGGCATCAGGACATCTAGGGCAGTATGATTCTGATACGATCGGAGAAGGGTAACTCCCGCAAGCAGGTGTACTCTGCTGATTGCAGCAGCAAAAGTCGCCTCCGTTATGATGGCAAACGTTATTGCAACTGCTGCAACAACAGCACGGTCTATTCTGGCAAACTTTGGTGCAGTAGCAGTCAAAACCACTTGGTGGCCATTGTTGCTGAGAGTTGACGCATGGAACTGGCATCTTGTCGCAGCAGCAACAGTCTCTGCAGGGAAAACAAGGCTGCTTGACGAAGTCAGGCACATCGAAGTCAGAAGAATCAACTGGCTGGGGAAACACTGGCTGTTTGGCAATTGCAGTTGTTGAGGGCCTTGGAGTGGGCCTCGGTCTAGTCGACATCATCGTCCTAGAAGGTGCCATCGGCCTCACAGTTTTCCAAATCAGCTGTGGAATAAGCTTTTCATGGTCTGGCGGAACTCCGGTACCATCAGTCTGCAACCTAATTTGATTAAGAGTAGGCAGCAGCTTTAACTCTTTTAATAAAGGCATCGAATTCGCCGGACTTCTCACGGTTGGCGCAGTCTTTGGAATTAATAGAACATATGGAGTCGCTGTTTTAGGCGGTGCAGTCCTTGGAATAACTGGAGGTGAAGTACGAGGTTTTGTGCGCTGGGCTGTTGCCTGTCGGGTAGGCAGCGTCGGACGAACGCTTGTTCTTAAAAACAGCCAGGCGACAGGTCTACGACTTGCCGCAGTAGTGGCTTGTGAATTTAACCGTAACGCAATATGATCTCCAAGATATTCTACCGGTCTAGGGCTCCGAGAGGAACGTGCTCGATTTGTTGGAATCATTCCTACTTGCGTGGAAGGGCTTTGATTATGATGTCTTTTTTGTGCGTTGCCATTTGTAGCACAGCAATCTGATTCCACTTGCAGCAAAGGTGTGCCCGTAGCTTGTCCCAGTCCGGATGGTGGGCCAAGAATGCACGAAGCAAGCAGAGTCCCTAGCAGTGTCGCTTGAAGAAAGGGACGCATCCTACACCAGCAAACCTAAAGTCAAGTTGAACAACTAAAATGAGCTTCATCATCATCAGGCACTCACACTTCAGCATGGCAACATCTCCTTCCAGAAGCAAATCTCCTGAGGTTTGTTTAGCTTCTGACGGAGTCGAGAGCAGTTAAATTGGTCAGACGAGAAAAATCAAGAATTTAGTGATATGCAATCTAAAATATCATATTTCAGGATCTCCCATCGACAATTACCATGCTAGATTACACTACCCTATTTCTATATCATGGCCTGCAAATGAAATATCTGATGTTTGGCTCTTTCCTTGCCTTCATAGAATTTGGGTCATTAACTTATGAAGCTTATCTCAAATCTTCAAGATCTGCACTTTCATATTTGGAGATATTCAGAAAACTATTCCTTAAACATTGTAAAGAGAGGATGTACCAAATCACCACGAAGTTCTCGTGATATAAGCTCGTGGGCGGCATGAGTGTGTGCCCGACTCTGCTTCATGATTCTGATCGATCGAAAACAATTTGCTTACTTCTATTAGTCATATAAGTGGTTGGTTCCTTCTTTTGTACGAAAGACAATTTCCCTAATGGTCTTAGATCTGGTGTTATTTATAAATTTAATTGTGCCGGCTGTAATGCTAGCTATATTGGAGAAACCTCCAGACATTTCAACACCAGAATCGAAGACCATTTAGGAAAAGATCGGGCTTCACAAGTTTGGAAGCACCTTAAGGACAGTAAATGTAAACATTCATGTACGGCCGATTGTTTTTCGGTTTTAGATCATGCTGCCACGGACTTCCAAAGGAAACTTAAGGAAGCGATCTGCGTGTATCTGTGTACAACAGGTGTTTAGCAGTTGTTTAAGCGTCGTTTAATTATTGATGGTCTATACGTCCCTTCGCGTCCGTGGTGATAAACGTTTCAATTTAGAACTTTTTTAACAAACGCATTTATTTAATAGTAATTGGATTGTTCACGCCTCCTAGGTATTTATACTGGTATCTTGTAAAACTAACTTAGTTGAAAATGACAAAAGATATTTTCGAAACATGTCCTACAAATTGAAAAGTGTATTCTTTTCTGTTGAACGTTGTAAGTCATATAAGTATTTTTAATGTTAATATTTCTTCATATTTCCATACAAAAAAGAACTTGCTTTAATTTTTAGGGCTTCTTTCGGTGATCAATCACTAATTATAAACAGTTCATGACAGTTCAATGACGGCTTCAAGCAATGAAAATACATGGCCTCATCCAGTTTCCTCGAAGTTCAATGGGCGCGTGATCTAAAACAGAAAAGCTTGTTTTGGAGCTCACGAGTTTACAATCCCTATCCTTTATGTGCTTCCACACATGGGATGCACACAGGGGAGTTTTTGCTATTACCTTGGAACTCCCATGCGTAAAAGTCCTTAGCGCTGTTTCTACGTAACGATGTTTATTTTTTCAGTTGAAAGTATTACTCATTGTTTTTTGTCACCTGGCTCCATAGTCAATCTAGTCTTATCCTCCAGTGGGCCATTGATCGTGTCATGCGCTCTTCGTAAACGCTCGATATTAAGTTGGTTGGTGTGTTCACACCTCATTCTTGTCAGTATTTTTCTATGATGTAGTCGAGTATGAGAGTAGAAAATGGTGATTCATCACAAAAAGATTTGTTTATTCAGGATGCTTATAAATTTGTATGCGTGCGATACCACTTCAAAAAACAATGGCAAT
Source organism: Craspedacusta sowerbii (assembly GCA_003687565.2). NCBI lineage: Eukaryota > Metazoa > Cnidaria > Hydrozoa > Limnomedusae > Olindiidae > Craspedacusta > Craspedacusta sowerbii. The sequence continues at coordinate 16,030 of QQSS02014231.1, read as the reverse complement.
CATCGCGAAGATTTCTAGCCCCAGTCCCAAGTATTAGCCCCTGGTGACTTAATAAGATAATAAAGCGTGAAAAGAAAAGTTTGCCAGGTCGCAGAAGACACCAACATCCTACTACATAAGTCACTCATCTCTTCAATTATACGTAAGACGTTTATCAAATGACTTCAATTCGACTGGCTCTATGCAAATTGTTTTTCCCTAATTGCTAAAAAACGACGAACTGGTAGTTTGCAGGCCACGTTGCAGAGCTGACTATCGTCTTGCAATAGCTTTTTTTAGGTACGAAGATGTTTCTCTCAAATGAAGGAAAATACTTAGGGCTCTTGAATGATGCTTCCCTGACGTGGAAGCCGCATGTTGCAGAACTCTCCAAACAGTTACCCAAACCTGATTCTATTTGACCTAAAATTCGGCACTACGTTCCTGTGCATACCCCTAAAAGTCTGTCAAGGACTGGAAAGATTGTAAGTTCCGTTTACCCCTACAGACTGTCCTCTTCGAGATCATATTCAGGAATTAATTTAAATGTCGGAAGTAGAAAGTTCGATATACCTGAGAAACGCACGTTACTTACGGTGATCGATCAATAAACGCTGTCAACCCAAACATCATAAAAAAACTGGCTGACTTACATGGAAACCTGAGTGGTAGCAAATCTAATTACAATTTTTACTGTTACGTACTAGGAGCGACCAGCCTTATCTACAAAATAAAATTATGCCCAATGAAATTGCATTTATCTTCGAAAGTTGCCGGAAACACGCTGCATCCACATTTGCTTCAAACATTTATTGATTAAATTTATTACAATGATTTTGTGTTTAAATACGATTGAAACTATCAATCTTGAAACTCAGATAGAACTTTTTTAAATCTAACCTTATTGTTGAATCTAATGATTGTGAAGGAGTGAAATCATAGGCGTGAACTTGCTGATTAACGCCTATAATGTATATACCTGTACAAGTATATACTATGTAAACTACACTACACCACAGTGCATATATACTATATACGCCTTGGAGTTGCCGACCTGCACCTGTGACGATCATTGGTGATTAGACACTTCTAACCATCCGCTGAATAAGAATTTTGGACGCAGGGTTACAGCAAACGCTTTTATGTTTAACATTCATTACTTTTTTTGTATGGAGGTCTTTCCGTATACTTTTATCTTTCTTTCTACCCTCAAAGTTCTTGTTGTGTTTCTATGTCACAGGTGCATAAGTGGAGTATTTACATGAACGATGTGCGGTCAATCATTTTATCGTCAACCTTTTCATCTGACCCTAAGTCGCATCTTAGTATCTAGTACATCCAGCCCACATATGCTTGCAATAAGTAAATTAAAAAAATCTGCGAAGATTGCTCAACACTTTAGCCACACAGGAATATTTCTTAGCACAATGCCTCAAGGCTGTAAAAGAAGACACAAAACCATGATATTGGAATTCTACATCTCCTGTGAGAGCAAGGCAAAGATCTCCTGATTGGACTATGCCCTTGCGATATATAACTTACAAGATGGGAAGTTTAGTGAACCTACTTAGATGAAAAGCAAGGGTACTTGCCAACAATATCCGTGGATGACTTCATTCTCTTCGTTGGCAAGGGTAATTACTGATCAGCTCGATTCAAGCTAGCAAGCAATCCTTATCTAATAAAATCATTTTTTACATAATCAGTAAATCTGAACATGTCCGACATTGAAGAGAAACCTTTTCTCGCCGGCGTGGCACCTTTCTCTGCTATTACACATGTAGTTTTTTCTTAATTGGGTTGGCGTGCGAATGGCTGTTTACATTCGATCGAACGTTGATCGAAGATCACTCACAACGCTTTCGATCTGGTCGGTGCTTTCTTGTACACGCAGACAAGCAGTGCAGGTAAACAATCTTCGGGTTTATCTCTAATCAGGTCACAGTTGTGCAGAAGGATTTGTGTAGCGCGAAGTCGAGAAATTGGAACGTAGGAATCATGAAGATAACTCTCATTTCTGAGACTTATACAGAAAACAACCTTAAATATTTTATATCCTTAGCCAAGCCGACTACAAAACGATTTGACTGCAAATCCACTTCATATTTCGATGGGAACAATGTGTAAGTTAGAACTTACCAGCTGGAGGGTTTAACTGGGTTTCTGAAGTTCACCACTGATTTTATAACCAAGCAATGTAGCAAGGTATCTATTGGAAGTTGACGTGGAGTTTCTGTCTCATCCCTACAATTCAAATAATGATTTACCTTCCTGAAGAGACAGACCACGTGCGGAGAAAGTGCATCCAAAGTGATATACCTCACGACTTGTAACATGAGTTTATTTTACGGAAAATTAATGGAGCGATATAGTTCAATCATAGTCCGTGGCTTGTGCCCTACATCGATCTGAAAACCAAGTTTTAATGTGAGGAAAAAAAATTTTGGAAAGGAGTTTCTAAAATTAATAAAAACTCCGTCTTTGGAAGGACCATTGATCATGCTAGAAGACAGATATAAACTTTAAGAAAATAAAGAAATTACCATAAAAAGGCCTGAAACCCGATTCTAAAAAAAAAATGCCTAGCAAAAAATCAATTCATGCCAGTCTTACATAAAAGGATATTGGACTAATGAAAATCCAGATAGACGGAAAGATAACATAAGATTTTTTTGCCACTCAACACAAATTGCAAGCTTCTCGCATACTCAACGGTGAGGTAGTCAAGTTTCTAAAAGGTATTAAGAGATCGCTTGCAGAAAAGAAATCAGGCCTAGAAAGTATTAAAACCATTGGCTCAGTAGATAAAATTGCTTTGAAATGAAAACTATGATGTACATGGATATATGAAATGCTGTCAAGGTAGCTTTTAACGGCTAATAGAAGTTGGCATTACTTTGCTGGCAATCGGAAAAATCAACATTCATTGTGAGAGTTCACTACCAGTATAAATCCCAAAGTGTCCCAAATGAGCATCCCAGGGCTTGTCTCGAAGTAGTCTCTGTGCATGTCATATGGAAGAATGATCTTGAATGGAATGAATGGAGTGGTGAGTGCGCCAGAACCGTTCCCTTTCTATCTGTGTGACAGTATGTGTCCTAGAGTTGAGATTGGTTAGCTTAGCTTAGGTTACAGAACCAAATATGGTCGACTTCTTTGAAGAGCGGACGACAATGCATTGCTAGATCTCTATTACGTCGTACTTTTTACATTTTAATAGCAAGGTAATATATTGAAGCCAGTCCAAAGCTTTGAATGATTGACCAGAATCATCCTGACAGCAAATCTTGGCTTTCAAGTAAGAATACACCAATTAGTCAATAATTGAAGCTACAGATGCTCAGTTAGCAAGCGATTAACAATTCCAGAAGGGATGGCACAATTATTCAACAGTAAAAACCCGAGGTGGAGGCAGCTGTACGCAAGCGCGCTCAAATAGTGAGAAGAGAATGAAGTAGGTAAAAATTGGAGTAAGACTGAACGAATAGATTTAAAGCTGGTAACAATTAGCGCTAAATGTTTCAGTTACTTGATAAGGTTAGTTTTCATCCATTGATTAAACATAGCTTTCAGATAAACGACAAGTCGTTTCAGTTTATAGGACATGTTTCGATCAGTTTTGATCATTTTCAACTAACACAAAACAATTACATCAAAAACGCTTAGATAAGAGGGCGTGAATACACCAATCAGTCAAGTAAACAAGTTAATTATCAATCAACAATAAAGAAGCCCACAAGGGAACAACAGTTGTACGCAAGCGCGCGCAAATACCGAAGAGAGAACGAAGTAAGTAAGAAGGAGAGTAAGAAAGAAAGGTTAGATCTAGATAAAAAGAGTAAGAGCTAGATGGTTAAGTTGGGCGTTAAGGTTAGGTTTTATCCATTGAATAAGCATAGTCGGGGCTTCATCTAAAACAGAAACACAAAGCACACTGGTGCATGTGGTCATCATTTTCTTGCAAATGTTTGAAAATGGCAGCCAGCGCGCATTTATGGTCTGCCTAAACTTCATAAAACTTTTACATCTATCCTATCTCTTCGACCTATTATATCCTCTTGTTCTACTTATAACTGCAAACTTGCTAGATTCCTCTCCGGCCTTCTTTCAACTCATATTCCCCATGAGCACTCTACGCGTGATTCCTTCGCATGTGCAAATGATGTCAAACAGGTAAGCTCATCAGTTAGATAATGGTTTCTTTCGATGTATGCAGTCTCTTTACTAATATCCCTTTACACGAAACTATAGACATGGCTGTTAATATTATTCTAGAAAATAGCTCAAAATTTACGATAACTGTGGTCCAACTTCGCAAATTGTTTTATTCGCCACTGCCCAAACTGACTTTTTATTTGATACTAGCATATAGGGTTAAATCGATGGTGTGGCCATGGGGTCCCCTCTTGGACCTGCATTGGCGAATCTCTTCATGGGAACAAAAGAAAGAGAAAGGCTGTCTGATTATTTGGGTTCGAAACCATGCTTCTACCAAAGGCATGCAGATGATGTTTTTTTGTGTTTAAATCTGTGCCATTTAAGCCTTTTTTAGCGTACCTGAACAACAGACACCCTAACATTAAGTTAACGGTAGAATGCGAGACAGATCAGAAGCTGCCGTTTCTTGAGGTTTTAGTAGATGGAATAAATGGTGATTGTTTCACCATCTCTATTTACCGTAAAGCTACGCTTACCGGTCTACTCACTAACATTAATAGCTTCTGCACCATTTCATTTAAAATTGGCTTGATAAAAACACTCATCGATCGCGTTTAAAATCAATAGTTCCAGGTCTGGGTTCTACACGGATCTAAAAAAGCTCGACCATTTTAGCGAAAAAATCGATTTCCCCGAGAGCCTTATCAGTAGATGTATAAAATTTACATAAGAAGTTTAAATCGAAAGCTAATCCAAGTGATAGAATATCGACTGGTGAAATAGTGAGTTACTGCAAACTCCCTTAAATAGGTTTTGTGTCTAACTTAACTAGCCAAAAAGGTCGTAACATTGTTAGTAGGTATTGCGTAGGCATTGATGTTAAACTTATTTTTGTTTCATTCAAGTTTGGGTCTTCCTTTTCTTTAAAGGACCCGCTTCCCAAATGTGTACAATCTGGAGTTATTTATAAATTTGTTTGCGCTAGCTGCAGTGCCTGCTACATTGGAGAATTTTCCAGACACCTCAAACTTGAATTGATGAACGCTTGTAAAGAGATAAGTCTTCTCACATTTTCAAACATTTGCAAGCGAATGATCACTGTACGCGCCAGTGTACTGATCATTGTTTTTTTGTTTTAGATGAAGCCCCGCCAGAGTTTCAGCGTACACTGAAGGAGGCTATGTTTATTCAATGGATAAAACCTAAACTTAACGTCCCAACTTACAACGCTGGAAATCTGTCGGGGCTTCATCTAAAACAGAAAAACAAAGACTTGAACACGGATACACAGGAGGTTTTGACACGGTGAATCAAAAGATTCTCCTGGAAAAAGTTGCTGTCTTTGAATTTCACGGTGTCACTATCAGCAATGAAAACTCCGCAGTCCTTGATGTAGGCATTGGTGTCCCAGAGGGTTCAATTCTAGGTCCACTACTACTTTTACCGTGCATCATCGATTTCAGACTTAGCTTCTCTTCTAGCATCGCCCAGCATTTCGCCGATGACACTATAATGATAAAAAGCAGTCGATCCATTAACAGAATTAAGTTTAAAATGTCACGTTACACGCTAAAATCATTGACAAAATCTTCACATTGCTAAAATCTTCGTCCTATTTTTTTTGATGTGATGGATGACTTCTAAGAGAATTAATTCTGTAATGAGGGTTATGACTTCGAGTTTTCCCCATTTCATTGCATATTGCATCTTTCGTGAGTTAGATTTTTTTTTGCTTTGGCTGAACGTGTGAATGTTATAGTAAGCTTATTGAATATGTGCTCCAGTAGCGTTTTTATTTTGTTAATTCGTGAACGTTTTTTACTTCCTTTGTACATGTGCATTTGAACGTAACGGGTTGCTTGAGTTCCGTTTCTTTTTTCTTTGACAGAGCAGTAATTGAATGAAAGCCGCTTGAACATGTAACTTGATATTAAGCTTTTACTCCCGATCTATCTTGTTTCCCCTTCGTTCCATGGGTTGACTTTTCTTCGTCGTGCCCGATTTACCGCACTTTTTGACATACTCAAGCAAGAAAGCGCAATCCACTCGACTTTATATAAATTTGAATGATCCATTGTAATCATCACTTTACTCTTGAAATTTGCCTGTTTGATTTTTCCTTGACGTCGGTTGTTGATAGTTTGGTTGTTTTTTTTTTTCCTTCTCGAGTATAAATGATGGTGACGGTAGCGATGACGTGGCGACTTCAATCTGATTAGCCTCGGCTATGAGGACGCTTCCTTATCACATTAATGCAGACATTTAAAACATTTTATTCCAGTTCTGAGGTATTTACTACCTGTAAATTAAGCACCATGGATAGGTATTGACTGCTTATATTTGCATTTATTGAGAAAATACATCTTGAGTCTTGAGTCATCTTGAAGCTCGTTGCGTGCCCTTAAAGAGAGGCTCGGACAACTGGTCGATGCCAACGATCGTGAAACTGACATCGCATTGCCCCCTGTTACCAAGCGACAATCTTCGTGAAGACTTTCCCAGCCGACGATGGAGTCGTACTGTGCTGGTTAGGTCTTCTTACTTCTCAGATAACCTGCTTGCCCACCGACCGCAGCTTGGATGCTCTTTTAGTTGGTCGGCCCTATGCTAGGGTGTCTGCTGTTCACTAATACTAATCTTCTGATGTTCTGATATTTGTTTTTCTGTTTTAGATGAAGCCCAGACGGATTTTCAGCGGAAACTGATAGAGGCCATATTTATTCAATGGCTAAAACCTAACATTGTTAGTAAGTATTGCGTAGGTATTGATGTTAAACTTATTTTTGCTTCATTTAAGTCTGGGTCTTCCTTTTCTTTAAAGGATCCGCTTCCCAAATGTTTACAATCTGGAGTAATTTATAAATTTGTTTGTGCTGGCTGTAATGCCTGCTACATCGGAGAATCCTCTAGATATCTGAAAATTCGGATTGATGAACATTTGGGAAAAGATAAATCCTCGCATTTTTACAAGCACTTGCAAGCGAGTGATGATTGTAAGCGCCAGCGTTCTGATCTTTGTTTTTCTGTTTTAGATGAAGCCCAGACGGATTTTCAGCGTACACTGAAGGAGGCTATGTTTATTCAATGCCTAAAACCTAACCTTAAGGCCCAACATAATCATCTAGCTGTTACACTTTCTATCTAGATCCATTCTTTCTACCTTCCTTCTTTGTTCTTCTCTCACTAAGTGCGCGCGCTTGCGTACAGCTGTTATTCCCTCAGTGTTTTTTATACTAACCTTCCTGTTCCATCGTCGTGAGTGCAAGCACCATAAGTCATGTGAAGCTTCAAGCCCGGTGGCGTGCACTGCAAAATGCTTGTCTCATGATTGAGGACTAGCAGAACAATAACCAAGACTTACAACGATTATTGAAAGCATTTGAAACCACTTTCTAAAGCTGGCAGCAATTATACGTAAAAATTTCGGCGTTGCAGATATTGCTGCACTTGAAAAACAAACAAATATTATTGGAATGCTCCTCCTTCAAGTAGATGTTGTGAGCAGTCATTGTCTCTAGTAGCCTAATCGCATTCCCGCGAAGTATCATACATAGTTACTATAATCAATGTAAATGCATTTGCAGCGGCATCAATGTGTAACTGTTTGACTATTATAGATCAACCTATTTCTGAGTGGTCCAATGCAAACCGTGGGACTATGCTCAAATGTGGTTTCCCATCGGACAGGTAAATCCTGTTAGTTAGTATTCAGCCAAGCTGTGTCTGATGTAGTTTGCCTCAGCTGATCCTTGTTGAATTACATCTTCACGTAGTTTGCAGGCGTAACTTCGTTTTTTGCAATTCTCGGCCTTTTCTGGTGTGTTTGCCATGCCGACAAGGACGAAACTAAATTATACGGGTACTTATCCGACCCATCAGAAGTTTACTCTGTGCATGACTAGGTTGGTGGAAGAGACTTGATGGGGATCTTCTTGCACTTAATTTACTGTAAATTATTGTCGATAGTATATACCTATAAATGTTTTTTTTTTCGGTTGCGTTTATTACCGGTTATCTTCCATTTCTTGGTCGCGAAATTATTTCACATTGCCCTCAGTGACTGGTCGGAGTACGAGCAAATATAAAGATATACTGAACACTCCTACTACATGATTTATATACTTTTGTACTTCTATTTCGTGTAAAGCTGCACTTAGTTTTATCTTGAGCTGCTTTTTTGTTGTACTTTTCATATTTTGTATGGATTCTTGTATTGCCACAGTGGCCTTAAATTTGGTCTCAATTAGCTGCTGGAATGCCTGTAAAGGTTTTTAGAAATATTTAAAGATTTCACAAATTAACATCTTTGTGGAATTTTTTTATGATGCTCCTATGGATGTTAATTCTGATTTAAGATCTTCTATAGTTTTTGCAAGGACTTATATGCATGTGTTAAGCGAATGTTTGAACCTACTAGAGGTGTGGAAATGTATTGCAGATTGACCAGATGGCATCGGAAGTAATAGTATATGCAGTCTTCTTGCACCCTTGAATTTAGAAAAATATTGTCAATCCATTCTAAAAACGTTTGCAATGAAACTGTGATGCTACGTAGATGCTTTAACAATTCAGATCTCGTGAATGTTTTTTGTTGGCAATGAGGAGCTAGAGAGCGTTTTTTTCCTCCTTGATTTCAGGCTGTACTTTTGAAGTAGGGCTAAGTTTCCTTAAACATCATATACTAACATCTGTGTGGCCTTGTGGAAAATGTTGCTCAAAAGCTTTTTGAAATGCCAAAAAAATTGACGATGTATTGGTTACAAGGTTTATTTAACAGGTAATTTTATAGAAGCCTACAGTTTAGTACCATGTCTTGGTATCCTAAGACCCAGTGTACAATCGGCGACACACCATGCCTTTTGCTTTTAGTAAGGAAAATGGAATCTGATTAGCGCTAAAATGTTGGATTGAATGGACTTTATTTACACTTACTGTTAAATTGGCTATAAGAGCTGGTGCTAAAGCGCTACGCGGCAAGCGTATGTTGATAATTTGGAGGCCCAGACGCTTTCCTTATTTTACCTAAAGAAGCATCACCCCTAATCTCGTCAAGATCTATCATTCAATATTCAAAAAAGATTTCTTTGTTGCAAGTGTTATTTAAGTCAAACATACAAGTACATTAATTTGAATAAAATTTTGGGTAACTTGTGCCTAAATACAGACAGTAGGTCCAAAATTCTTTTCACCTATAAAGAAATAAATGCTGTTAGGAAGTCTTTGCCATTGGAAATTAGTCATTCCCCTGCTGTACTGGAAGGGATTGCTGAACGATTGTGTTGAACTTGATTATTAGATTTATCAGGGCTTACTCAAAAGGTTGCATCACGAAATAAAGTCCATCTTGGAGGCCCCATCTAGCCATGTCACTAACTTCTGTGTTTTGGCTTTCAGGGTCCTGGCTATGGAGGAAGAATGGGTTTGAAAGATCTCCTTATAGCACCTTTAACCCCATTTTATTGCAGAATATTGTTTTTAAGTGCATAAATGATCTAAATGGAGTTTTTATAAGTTACGACAAACCTTGCCTTAGAACGCCAGCAGAGGATCAGATATTGGATCCTAATCCACTGTAAACACAACACAGCAGAAGCAGCCAAAAGAACAGGTCGTGACAAATGTAACACTTTAAAATGTAGCAGACTTGGTACCCAGCTTTTTTTTAGTGTTTAAGTTATAATCTTTAATTTTTGTAAGTTGAATTTGTTAGCTAGTAAGTCAGCAAAATGTGAAGAAATTAACGTGAAGTTGTTTGTTAAAGCTTGACTTAACTGCATGTTAAAACTAACAGACTTGACTGACTTAGCAGACTTGACTGATTTAGCAGACTTGACACACTGTGTGCCCGACTGTGAGTGTATGAGTTTGTAGATTTTTGACGAGGACGCTCCGTGCTTGGCATACCTTAAAAGCTGGATAAAGTTTAAGATACTGGAAATCTCATCTGCAATGGCTACTGATGACAGTCCAGAGTCTTTGCGAAGTTGTAATAAGTCTTGTATGAGCTTGTGTCTTCTAGGTTAAAAAACCCTGTTAGAAGATGTGGGGTTCCTTGCTAAGTTAGGATTGCTAAGAGAGTGGTTGTTATGGTTATCGTAACATGTGGAATCTAAAGCAAATTTTAAAAATACAGGCAGGGAAAGTGGGTAGAAGTGCATGGTTTAGTGCTACTTGTTTTGTGAAAGCCCATGTTTGTGCCCTGCGTTTTTAAAGGAAAATAGCATTCCACATGGGAAAAAAAAGTTCCTTGAGCAGATGCAAGGTGTGGAATTCCAAAAAATGGAAAATGCATGGTGCCTTCATTAACTGAGTTTATAATAGCTTGGTAGACAGAAATGGCAACTAAGCTTGGGCATAATTAAGCTCTGGTGTAACTAAGTTATCTTAGCCAGTTTAAATGTGATCTTCTGGACAAGCAGAACTCTGTGTAGCAATGGGGGAAACAAGGCTGAAACTGGATTTAAACCTGGCAGGGTGAAACAAATTTCTTTCCGGTAGATTTAAATCCGGTAGTCCTAAATAGAATTTGTGCAGTGCTTCAAAATTGAGCATAGGGCATAACAAAATTAATGGTGGGGTGGATTTGGGGTTGAATAGTTTGATTGAGCAGCTCATAAGACAGCGTGAGTATGAGGATGAGGATAATACTTGTGAGACTGCAAGTGATTCGAAGAGTTACAGTCATTGATATGTGATGCGGTGTAGAAGGAGTGAAGGTTCATGATGACTTGCAAAGGAGCAGTCCATGTTGTGAATTTCATATAGTATATGTTGGCTGGTATATACTACACTAGCTAGTGAGTTGGCAATGTCATTTATGGTAATATTTTGTGAAGCAGGGGTCTTTGAAATAGAAGGGTAGTGAATAGTCTGAGCAATGCATTTTGTTATAGTCAATTTAATAGTTGCCTCGAGTAAGCAGTAGCTTGGTGCTTAATTGGTTATGGAGAGCCATGATGTAGTGAATTGCTGATTGTCAGTGTTCTTAGCTAGCTTTCCTAGTGCATTATATATTATGTTTGACTGCGACCTAAATGAATATATTATTGATTTTCTTCATTTGCTGGCATTGATGAGCAAACTTCAGTTTTATTAAGATGTTTTGCTATTCTTTTTTCTTGTGATTACAGAAATCGCATTGTCAGAGCTTGCATATGTAAAATGGGTTCAACAGGTGTAGCATGGCAGAATATGCAAAGTGAAAATAATGAAATGGTTGATAGATTTACACGGCTGTCAATTTTGGAGTCAAAAGAAGCAGAGCGGGCTTTTCGCTGTGTAAATAGGGCTGCCTTTGTCACAAGCGAAATGTTTGATGACGCTTTTGTGGATGCGCCTCTGCGAGGGACGCATCCTTATATTCATATGTCTGCTCCTCATATGTATGCAGCTATTCTGGAAGACTTAGAACTAGAACCAGGTTTGTTTTGATCATATCGTGATTATTTGCTGTGTGCAAAATGGTCATTCTAAAGCTTTTTTGTTTTGGAGTAAAATTTAAAATCATTTATAAATATTTGATCTGTAGCATGCAAGTGGATAAGAAATGTTATTTTATCTTTTTCTTCTTTCCCCTATGTAGGAATGTCATTTTTGAACATTGGCAGTGGCACAGGATATTTCTCCTGCTTGGTAGGGTATATGATTAAGCAGCAGGGCATTAATCATGGTATTGAACTGCATGAAGATGTTGTTGAGTTTGCTCGAGAACGAATAGATGACTTCCTGCTAAATGGTCCTCCTGATTCCAAAGAAATCTGCAAGCCGGTAATCATCACTGGAAATTGTTTTCGATTAGATCCGCATCAAAGAAAGTATGACAGGTACGTTTTGAAAATCCTGCCTTGGTGGATACAAGTTAGTATTAGTCTTACAAGTATTACCAAGGCAGTTTGTGATGATACTCTTGTGCTGCAGTTATATTTTCACAGGCTCCACATGTGATGTTGGATATTTTTCCTTGCTGGTTATGTTGGTAGTATTGGTATTCCCATTACCCGGTTGTTGAAATTGAAATATTAAATTGTTGTTATCTTGAGCACATTAAATGTTGAAGTGTATTGGTGAGACTTAGGAACTGCCTGTAAAAGTATCGAAGTTAGCTGGCTTTTCTTTGATTGATTTGTGGGTGGTCAGTGTAGTTCATTGTTGGTATATATTTTGGGCCATTTAGGCTTTATTGTGGTGGTTCCTGCTCCCAAGCGTCAGTCCCGTTCTTCTTAGAGTTTGTTAAAGTGGGGGGATTTCTTATAGCCCCAGTTGAAGCTAAGGTGAGATTATTTAATTATTAATTATTGAAAAAGTAATAATTCGTCATTGCACATGTAGTTTCCTCTTGGATGTAGAAAGTATAGATCTTGTGTGTATGATGCTTGTGGCTATTATAGCTACTTTCTCCCGCTGTTTATGCAAAGATGCTGAAAGGGGTTCGAAAATGAGCTTCATGTAGGTTCCATCCTTTAAAGTACTTGCATGCACGCTGAGCTCTGGTACTGTACAGCTAGGATCGTCATCATCATCACCATCATCACCATCAGCACCATCAGCACCATCAACATCAAGAAATTAAAGTAGTTGATGTCATATTGCCAAAGACAGTATGAACTGGGTAGCCATTTTTTGTAGCAGGTGTCCACGTTTTAGGACATTGTTCATGCTCGTCATATGTATGTGACCAGTTTTTTTGCTCTTCTTTTTCCTGGACGCCTTAGCTAGTGAAGTTGGAGCGTGTTTCGCACAGGGAAGGTGTAAAAACAGTCATCAGTGATGTTTGCTTTGCCCCACTTGTGTCCTTGGAATCGTCAGAGATGGCGAAGCTGCGACTTGGCTTATTGCCACAACTGCGATTTCCAGGCAAGCCAGCTAGAGTGGCGAGCAAGGTACGGCACCGCAAATGTTTATTCTGGGCTGCTTAATCGTTGAAGTTTTACCACCTTTGCTATTAGTTGATAGGTTGTTTTTACTTGATGATGTGTGGTGCTGTAAAGCTTGTGGATTTGCGAATGATTTTCGCTTTACTTTAATGTAAGAGTGTAAGCTGTGGGCAAAACTTCAAGACCGCCAAACGATGGTATGTGTTGTGTTTTTAGCACTATTGTTCGGGAGGTTACGTGATGGTAGTTTATCTATTTGCTTTATTTACGTGCCCGGTAACCTGTTTTATCACCCAAGCTTTTTATTCGTTGCAGAAGTCAATATTTCCTCAAGTGGACTTCCCAGTAAGTTCCAGCAAAGCTCGGAAGCGACTTTCTAGAATTCGAGCAATCCAAGATGCTTTGGGTAATCCATTTTTTTCTGCGCTTCTACTATGACAGATTGCGTTGTGTTTCGTGCGTCCACGGCTACTGGTGTATTGTTTGTTGTAAGAATCATTGTGTATCAAGCATGTTTGGAAGAGCTGGCTTTGAAATCAAAGCTACCTGAGTTGGCATCGACCAACGCGTCTTAGTCTTGATAAGTGACCCAATGCCGATAATGATTTGCTATTTATTGTTTTTAAAGATTTGTTGGAAAATTGTGGAGTCATACCTGTTCCGTTTTGTTACGCCCCTCGACTGGATGAGGTGAATCGGTACAAGCGTTTTGATCAAGCTGTCTCCTGCAAGCCCGGCAAACCAGATATCTCCTCTCCTGACTCATGCTCGCCGCCAGCAAGTCGTCGTCAAAGCTCGGCTGCCTTGCAGCTGGCGAATAATGATCCAGTCGTTGAGTCAGTGAATGAAGGAATAAACATGGCATCGATTCTGGCTGGTAAGTGCGATGTTGTGCTGCTGAACTTCTGCCTACGCGAAAAAACAACAACAAACAGCCGACAAACAAGCGCCTTCGGAGAATGTAGATTTTCTACGCAACGCAAAGCCATGTCTTTCAAGCATCATTCTCCTCTGGTTTTGTTATTGTGGGACTCGCTTTTGTTTTTTGCTGCTGTACCACTGTTAAATAATGCCGTAAGCAATGTATAGGGAGTGCCAACAATGCGCGTCAAGCGGATTTCTGCGGCAAGTTGTTTGGAGTAGTCTTCCTTTTAGTTGCTCGCCAGTCATAAAGTTTAGGGCTTCAGCGCTAAACTTTATGTACCAGGTGCTCAATTTGTTTTCTGTAGCCTTTTTTTTTTGCCTTAAGCGCCTGCTCCAAACGAGGCTGCGTCGCTTACAGCTATCTCGCTGGGTCGCAGGTCTTCCCGTGCAGGAGAGCTACGCAGAGAGCTACCCCCTTCTCAACAACTGATGACGATAGAGGAGTTCCTTCATAATGCTTCGCCTCCATCTATATTTCAAGAGTTCTTCACGCATAATCAAGCTAGCTCGTCATCGAATATCACTCTCCTTCCTCGTAATGCGACTAGTAGCGAGAACCGCGGCTCAGGGGGAGAGCAAGAGACGTTTTTGGGAACATTTCAGTCCCATCGCGCTGGCAGCGATCAACTGAGCTCTCGTTTTAATGAGAGTTTATTGGAGTTCGTCAGTAGCGCTTTCCAATCGCCCCTCGAGGAGCGAGCTAATGTGAGGGAACTTTCGCAGTCCCGAGTTGCTGGCCACTCGTCCAGACGGGGCACACGGAGAGGCCAGTCGTCTTCGCAGCGTAACCGATTAGTGAAACCGGTCGCTGTCGGCGATGAGCTTGCTAAAGATCTGTGGGAGCATTTATGTTTAGACAGGCTGTGGGAGACTGTCGTCGAGCAGTACTACTCGGCTTGCGCTACGAGTTCTAAGCGACGGCAGCAGTGCTTGTCGCTGAAAGGGCTTCTTCTTGATGAGCCGCAGCAGAAGTTCTCCGAAGTTGTATCGTTCAAGTTTCGCAAGCCAAAGACACGAGATAATACTTCTGTTTCGTCGTCTTCTGGTAAAGATTTGTCTTCTCCTAACGCTCTAGACAGCGTTGATTGTGGGACTCGAGTCTGCCAAGCTGTCGCGTCCGTAGATAGGTGTGGTCTTAGCCAAGACGCCACATTAAGTGCATCCATGTCAAATCATCAGCCATCACCGTCTTCGCTGGAGTCCGGGTCAGACTGCCGAAGTAGTCCAGTCCCTGTGCCTTCGTGTACATCCGATGGGGGTAGCTTGTCGACGGAACTGCTTGCCGCGACCTCTGGAGACGGAGTGAGACGTGCTGCTATGCAAACTGCTGCCGAGAATCAAGCTGAGAAAAAATGTCCTGGTTGCGAGGTTGCAGGAGAGTTTGTAAGCGAAAGAAACTGTTTCTCGCAAAATTTAAACTTGACTTCGGATGAACGGTCTGCCAGGCCTTCGAGACATGAGAATTCAACGAATACACTCGAGCAGCATCTGGAAGAAAAGTCACCATGCCACACGATTGGCCTCCGTGAGGCGATCGACCCAGTCGTCACTCGTTGCGATGCTAGCACCTCGGAGGGGTCGTCTAGCTCCTCTCATACGTGGCATGGTGTCACGAAGTGTCGTGTGTCGCTTCCTGGACAGGAAGCCGCTCAAGCTCCCGCTCTCGGTGAGTTGCAAAGCCTCGTTCAAGAGCCTTGTAAGAGCGGACTAGCTTCTGTTGTTGACATATGCACAGATTTCCAATCGAGCCAGCATATGTCCCAGGTAGCTAGCCCTGAGTGGAGCATCGATCACGATGTGGAGCTTATAGCGTTTCTGGTGCAGCAAAGCCAGTCTCCGGATAGCTTCTCATTGGTTAGTTCACTGGTTGCAACTTTTTTTTGTGGGGCGCCTAGTTATTGTAAGTTTGTCCTATTATACACCTGCCTGTCTGCCTGCCTGCCTACCTGCCTGCCTACCTGCCTGTCTGGCTGCCTGCCTGCCTGCCTGCCTGCCTGCCTGCCTGCCTGCCTGCCTGTCTGGCTGCCTGCCTGCCTGCCTGCCTGCCTGCCTGCCTGCCTGCCTGCCTGCCTGCCTGCCTGCCTGCCTGCCTGCCT
>QQSS02014120.1:0-19585 GCA_003687565.2 Craspedacusta sowerbii | reverse complement strand
GTTGCTGAAATCCGTGACTACCTCCTGAAGAAGCCATCCATCCCAGAGGAGCAACTCCATAAGATGTCCAAAGAAGCTGAGCCGGCGATTTCCTCTCGACTCGGGTCAGCCACGCCACCGGTGACCCACCACAACCCGGACAAGCGCGGCAATATACCGGCCGCCTTGTTCCGTCACCACGTTACCGGCAACCGCATGCCGGGCCGTCGAAACGTGCCTTCTACTCGTACTGCCCACCCATCCACTCCTGTGTAGCGGCCTTATTGTGCTTCACGATTTATGTGTTTGGCTAAGTCCTTTTTTTTCTGTAGGCGCTCCATATTGTTCTCGCTATGTATCAGGTATGCCACCTATGCTTTGCATTTTTTTATAAGAACATGTTAGTTGTGTTAAGGTGTAAGTTGTTGTAATCGATCAGTACTTGGCGCAATATCCTAGTAGTTGTCATGGACGTGCCATGGTTGTTGTAATCTCGTATTTTGTTGTGTGTTACTGTCCCTTCGGTTGTGCTGTAATCTTTAATAAGTAGTTGTGATGGATGTTCATGGTTGTTTAATGAACTTCGTCGATGATCGTAGACGTGTGTTTAAGTAGTAAGCATGAGCGTTGTTTGCCGGTTTTGACGCCGTATAGCTTTAGTTTAGCCTAGCTTGAGACGTATAGTTTTCATTGTCGCGTTCATATTCGGCTTGCTGGTGCTTTAAGCCACCGCAGCAGGACTCTGGAACTTTAAGTCTCGGCTTTGGCTGGGAGTGGAAATGCAGTTTTGAGCACCAATTCGTTAACTAAAGGGGGCGTAATTTTTGCTGCTACAATAGCCTCACCCCCCCCCCTGGCGCACCACCCTACACCCATAACTATAGTTAAGGCAATCGTTAATCTTAAATCGAAATCACGTCATATTTATAGCCTCACCCCCCTGGCCCACCACCCTACACCCATAACTATAGTTAAGGCAATCGTTAATCTTAAATCGAAATCACTTCATATTTCGTCGCTGTGTCAAATGCTTTTTTGATATTATTGTGGCTCCACTTCAAATTTATGCGTCATTTATCTATTTATCTATTACCTATATAACTATCTGTCTATCTATCTATCTATCTATCTATCTATCTATCTATCTATCTATCTATCTATCTTTCTATCCATCTGTATGTCTATATACCTATCTATCTATCTCTCTCTCTCTCTCTCTCGCTCCCTCTCTCTCTCTTGCTTTCTATATGTCTTTTTCCTTCTGCTATCTCTCAATGCTTTTATAGTATATGGCGTTGATTCTAATTTCCTTGACAAAGTTTGTTATGTTGACGTTGGCTTTATATATGTGTGGCTATGTGGGTTTCTCGTCACTTCTTGTTGTAAATATGTGAAGAATCTTTATGAAGAGCTATGTACAATATTCCAGATGGTTATGAATTTAAGAATTTAGTGCCAACTGATTGATTCCGAAGTATGTGCCTTTTTGATTATGTGCCTTTTTGATAGTTTGATGAGCCGACCTACACCTAGTATGCAAGCATGTGGAGCTGTGTACTTCTTCTCCGATGCTTAAACTGTTTGGTTGAATCTCACTTTTGTTGTAAACTTTCTTATCAAAGTGCCCTCAGCTGTTTTGACAACTCCTTGCCTCGCCTATGGCACACCCAAGGGTTTCCGAATAAGGGGAGTGGTGGGTACCAAGGTGCGTGGGTGGGTGGGTGGTTGGGTGG
This sequence comes from Craspedacusta sowerbii, assembly GCA_003687565.2. NCBI lineage: Eukaryota > Metazoa > Cnidaria > Hydrozoa > Limnomedusae > Olindiidae > Craspedacusta > Craspedacusta sowerbii. The sequence goes on along the minus strand of QQSS02014120.1, from coordinate 17,873 downwards.
GGGGGTGGGGGGGTTTGGGTAGGTAGGTGGGTGGGTAGGTAGGTAGGGTAGGGTAGGTAGGTAGGTAGGGTAGGTAGGTAGGGTAGGGTAGGTAGGTAGGTACATACGTACGTACGTACGTACGTACGTAGGTAGTCAGCAGGCAAGCCGGTATGTAGGTAGGTGGATAGGAAGGTAGGCAGGCAGGTAGGTGTTCAGGCAGGGAGGCGAGTAGGGTAGGTAGGTAGGTACATAGGTAGGCAAGCAGGCAGACGGATAGGTAGCTAGGATGGTCGGTAGGTATTAGTTTAACAAAGGAGTAAAGCAGGATTGTATTGAGTCCTCACGTACAAACACCATGCGCCGTACTTAGGATCAATAGGTGGGACCCTGGCAACTTACCTGATCTGATTTATACCGATGACGCCGAATTCTTTATCGCATTCGATATTGTTGCATCAGAGTTACTCCATAAACTGGCTGTGACCGTCGAAGAATGCCGCCAAGAAATCGACGTCAAATGGACTATGGTCGCCGCGGAGGGCCTGGACCTGCATGCCCCCTCCCTTTCCCATCGAATCATGTCCGCCATCACGTACATGGGCTCTAACGTTATTAAGTCTTGATTAACCTTACTGACCGTAAAATTACGAGCGTTTCCCAAGCCTGGTACTCCTATGAGTCTGAAGAAGAAGAAATATTAATTAATCTTTCTGAAAATATACTCATCAAAGTGACCGGCGAGTAAAATTTAAAATGAAATTGGCGGCGCTTGATCTAACATTAACTGCAAGCCCAAAACTGAAAAGTTGCCTTTTATCTACCATGCTTGCCATAAGTGAGAAGAAAGGAAAGACTTCTGCATCAGTTTCTGATCGGCCATCAAGCTTTAAAGGATCGATCGTAATGCTATAATCACAATATGGCGATGGGCTATTGCTGACTTTTTTGCTTTCAGTATGATTCCTTCTGTTTACCTCGCGAGACTGATTTTGGCAGTGACGCTATCAGGAAGCACTGCTCTTCCGACAAGCATGGGAGCAGAGGGGATTCAATATCGACTGCTATGGAGTAAGCCCTGATAAGGTCTTTATATGTATATACCTCTCTTTGCCAGTTATGAGTCATTATGGACTGGCAGTTTGCTCGACATTACTTGTTACGTTCCTCTCTGTGGAGACACCTTAACGAACAGCAAGTTGAAACTCACCATCCGTGATTGACGTGTCACCATAACATCAGCTTACATAACTGCTCATAGGTAGGCAGCATCATGAATCCGTTTTCAGAACGAATTGCAACCAGACTAGCCTATGACCATTTTATTTGTAGGAGCATTCCACCAACTGTCCTTGGGGTCTTCCGTACCGCTTCGGCAATATGGGATGGGTGGGCTCTGGTCAGCGTATGGAGGATTTCATTCTTATGCGTTGTTCCGAGTACTTTCGACACTGTCAGCAGAAATGAATCGGGCGCGAGCTCATTTCAGAAAGAAGATTGCTAAGGAGATGCGAATTAAGAAATCCGAATTGAATATTGTTTTGAAATTTATTTGAATAGGTATTCATGCCAATCTAAATACTCTACATTCCATGGCTACAATCTAGAAGAACTATGCATAAGTCTTTTTGAAAATATATTCTGCAAAGTGACCGGCGAGTCCAATTTGAAATGAAATTTGGGGCGCTTGATTTAACCATGAATTTCAAGCCCAAAAATTCAAAGTTGACTTTCTTATCTACCATGTTTGCCAAGAGTGAGAAGAAAGGAAAGACTTCGTCATCAGATTTTGATCGACCCTGAAGTTTAAAAGATCGATCATAATGCAATAACCACAACATGGCGATGGGCTATTGCTGACTTTTTTGCTTCAAGTATCGTCCCTTTTGTTTACCTCGCGAGACTGATTTGGCGGATACGTCGTCACCAAGAGCGTCCCCAACTTTTTCCTGTGCTGCTTTTCCTTTCGAAAAATGAGCTTTAGCCTTCTTCTTTTTGTAGTATGGATATGGATATGGTGGTGGTGGTGGTGGTGGTGGTGGCGGTGGATAATACATCGGAGGTGGTGGCACTGGAGGTGGTGGCACAGCGTATGGATCATAACCTGGTGGGTATGGGTATGGGTATGGATATGGGTAGGGAGCGGGAGCGGGAGGCACGGGATACGGATATGGATACGCTGGAGGCACAGGTGCGGGTGCCTGAGGCTGAACTATGACCTCTGGCGCTTCGTCCTCATCTTCGTCATCATCATCATCATCATCATCATCGCCTTTCTTTTTCTTCTTTTTGACCTCCTTGTCATCTTCGTTGTCATCAGTGGTGTCTCGTTTAGAGCCTGACGCTTCTACATCATTGACGTTGGTAGCCTCCGCTTCATCGCTAGACTCCTTGTCATTAGCAACCTCCAACTCGTCACTAGGATCGATCAAACTCCTTCGCCTTCTGCTTGTAGTTTTCAGGTGGGTCTTGGCCTTGGTGCTCGACTTGGCATGCTGGATGAACGGAGCATTAGGCGTTTGAGAGATCTTATTGATAGTGTGGGTCAAAACTGTCCCCTTCTTGTCACCATCTTCCTTTCCTTCGACTTCGTCCAAGTCGTTATCTTCGCTGTCACCGCTGTCCGCGTCCTCAGTATCGTTTCGGCGACTGCCCTTCCTGTGCTTTTTAAGTTTTCTGTGACTTTTTTCTAGGAAAAATGAGAAAGAAAAGCATGGCTCACCTATTCGACAGAAGTGTCCAAGCGTTTTTGCTTTTCGGCATCACGCGCAATTTCTAAATATTAATTTCTTTTAAGGATTCACTTATCCAAAAAAACTTCATGAGATGCTTGATTCTAGCCTGTATGATAGTTTGACGCGCCTTACACTTGAAAACAATGTTGGAACAAAGCTGTGAATTGGGTGGCTCAAGACGCTCTTTATTCAATAAGAAAATAAAGTTCCAAGCGCTCCCATCCTCCTCTCCTGCAAATAAACTATGAGTATCATGGACAATCATGGACGCTCTTGCAACTTCCTCAACTCCTGATCTTCCCACGTATAAAGGATCGTAGCACTTCGAAGAGCTATGGACCTAGCCGAAAAGCACTAGCTCATTTTTTTTTACACTGAGCATTGTGCAGTATGCTGCCATGCGACATATCACTACTGAGGTGCACGGTTGATGGAGGACCGAAAGAAAAAACGTCGATGCGCATGAGTACGAGAAGCAAGCTAGCATTTGTGTGTGTCGATGCCAGTGGGTAGGAGTAGCAACCCAGTCTTTAGGTGTCTAAGAGGAACTGTATGAATGCTGCGGTGCGTATGTTCGTGTTCATGTGCTTACACTAAGTGTAGGTTGGGATACAGTATCTTTTGAGAGAGGAATAAGATAGAGTGCTGCGAGAAGCTTCGCTTTAGGGGCAAGTCTCGTTTTGTAGTGCTGCTGCCCGCACACCCTTCGCAGCGCCACGCAATATGACCATCTTTGATAGAAAATTAGATCGTTTAACAAAGCGTGTTTTTATTTTCCTCTCATAGCTTAAGTTACTGGCGATTTCTTTAAACCCCAGTACATCAGCTCTATGTGTACACCGTGCCTATACTTTGCAAGCATGCCACATATTAGCGGAAGCGCTGCGAACGGATGCCGTCACGGCTTGGATTGAAGGTAGCACCTCTAAGGGCATCTACGAGGCTGCCTTTGCCATCGATGACACCCATCTGCCACGCAAATGACTAAATACATTTAAGGCGGTAACGGAAACAAGAATGACCCTCACATTGCAATTTATTTAAACGTTTGTTTATTACCAAGGATTTTAAAATCTACTGATCCAGCCTGCAGTGGCAAAAAAATACGGCATACGACCTCGCTATTCTAGCTTTTAGTGTTCAGCATGCTACCCGATACGCATTACCCCTAAGCTTGGAACTTGAGGAGCTGGTTGTGGTGATTCTGGATCGACTTCTGGAGGCGGAGGCAGAGGTGGTGGTGGAGGTATCGGTATAGCTGGAGGTGGAGGTGGAGGTGGAAGTAGAGGTGGTGCAGTAATTTTTGTTATTTTTTCCTGTTGCTCCAGCTTGGCTTTATTGCCATCTTTCTCATCTTTCTCATCTATCCAATGATTCTTTGCAGTCGCAGTCTTCTTCCAGATATTCTTAGTCTTGCTTCCACTTTTTTCAGACTTTTTTTGACTTACTTTGCTTCCTAGCTTGCCTGGATCGGATGCCACTTCATCTGGGAAGTTAACTGAGTCTTTGTCGGTATTTTCATATCTCAAAGAACCTTTACGAACGGATGGACTCTTGCCGATCTCTTCAACTGCATTTGAAGACGGCATGAAAATTTTCGAAAAATCTCGACGCCGTTGTCGATTTGCCGTCGTCATTATGCATGATTTGGCATGCTGAAACGGGGTTAGAGGAACTCTGCTAGGTACATGCGTAAGAGCAGTTTTCTTCGGCTTTTCCGCACCATGTTGGCCGTTACTCTGACCTCCGTCATTCTGTCCAGATACCATGCTTTTTCTTGAAACATCTGTTTCATGATCCTCGTGGCCACAGTTAAACTTTATATTCTTTAGGGCCGCTTTGTTCTTGGACTTCCTTTCCTCATTAAAAAGCTTTTCTGACGTTTTCTTTATAACGTTTTTGCCTAAAATGACGTGGGCAGATAATTTGTGACTCACTGCCATGGAAATGGTGGGTGAGAGACGAATCGAATATGAAGAATGACGTATATGTTTGGTTTGCATCCTTGATGTGTATGCAATTGTGCAATCTGGTGACGTGCATGCGAACGAAGTGGCCACATGAACGCATTGCTTTGGTTACTAAAAAGATTTTTACTAGTCTGGATAAGGTAGTTCGATCAACAGAACTGCACGAAGCCGGTATTTTGCTTCTACGAGCGTCAAGTGATAACACCCAGTTAGCGCAAAAGGGCAAAGCGGTTGCTTCATAGAAGTAAGTGTACTTAAAGATGTCCGTCCATAAATATTGCTCGCGACACTTTTCTAACACCCAAAGTTTCATACCCGAAATTTCACTTTCAAATTTGACACTCGAAAAGGGTCACCAGAAACAGAAGCTCGAAATGTGACAGTCAAAATGTGATTCATTTCTTAATTACTAATTGCATTTCCTTCTTGAAATGTAAATTTAGATCAGACGCACTGATGATGACTGAAGAAGCAGCCGAAAGGCTTGCAAAGAACATACGTTCACTTAATCCCTTGACCTTAGCTATTAATATCCTTCCCACATGGATCTTTCTAAGCAATCAAGGAAAAAATGAATAATAAAGTAAAACATCAAGATTTTAACAGGACATTAAGTAAGGACATAAGTAAATAAATAAATAAATTGAATATTCAAGCAAGAGGGTTGTTTACATGACAAAAATAGAGTTGGAAAGCGCGTGGCTAGTACGTTGGGGCAGGTGGCTAAATGGTTAAATAATTTTGATCTTTGTCTTTTAAAAAATCTCTAACACAAGAGTAATTTCGGCCATGCCGTCACGGCATGGTATGAAGGTAGCACCACTAGGTGCATTTACGAGGCTACTATTGCCATCGACGACTCTCATCTGTGACGCAGATGACTAAATACGTATAAAGCGGTAAAAGAAACAAGAAATACCTTCAAATTCCGATTTATTCAGCAATTCAACCACCATCCAGAATTATAAAATCTCTTGATACAATCTAAACCGCCAAAAACGGGCAGTAACCCGCCCTTGCTAAAATAGTGTTTAATTCCCAATATGCTACCCGATACGCATCACCCGTGGACTTGGAGATGGAGACGGAGAAGAAGTTGGAGAAGCAGAGGAAGGTGGTGGTAGTGATGTTTCTGGATTTGGGATTGGTGAGTTATTTGGTTGCAAATATGGATAATATTCTGTAAGAGGCTGAAGCGTAGGAAGAGGTGGAGTTGGAGGTGGACGTGGACGTGGAGGTAGAGGATATGGTGGTGGAGGTGGAGGTGGAAGTAGAGGTCGAGGTGGAAGTAGAGGTCGCGGTAGAAGTAGAGGTAGATGTGGAGATATTGGTGGTAATGATGGTTCAAGAATTTTTGTTATTTTTTTTTGTTGCTCCAGCTTGGCGTTATTGCCATCTTTCTCATCTTTCTCATCTATCCAATGATTCTTTGCAGTCGCAGTCTTCCTCCAGATATTCTTAGTCTTGCTTCCACTTTTTTCAGACCTTTTTTGACTTACTTTGATTTCAAGCTTGCCTGTTTCGGATGCCTCTTCATCTGGGAAGTTACCCGATTCCTTTTCATTATTTTTATATCTCAAAGAATCTTTAAGATCGAATCGACCCTTTCCGATTTCTTCAACTGCATTTGAAGACGGTACGAAAACTTTCGACAAATTTTGACGCCTTTTTCGATTTGCCGTCGTCATTGTGCATGATTTGGCATGCTGAAACGGGGTTACAGGAACTCTGCTAATCAATTGTGTAAGATTAGTTCGCGTCGGCTTCTCCCCGCTATGTTGGCCGTTACTCTGGCCTCCTTCATTCTGTCCAGAAAGCATGCTTTTTTTTGAAACATCTGTTTCGTGATCCTCGTGGCCACAATTAAACTTTATATTCTTTAGGGCCGCCTTGTTCCTGGACTTCTTTTCCTCATTAAAAAGCTTTTCTGACGTTTTCTTCAGAACTTTCTTGTCTAAAATGACGCGGGCAGAAAATTTGTGACTCACTGACATGGAAGTGGTGGGTGAGAGACGAATCGAATATGAAGAATGACGTATATGTTTGGTTTGCATCCTTGATGTGTATGCAATTGTGCAATCTGGTGACGTGCATGCGAACGAAGTGGTCACATGAACGCATTGCTTTGGTTACTAAAAAGATTTTTAATAGGCTGGATAAGGCATGTTCGATCAACAGAACTGCACGAAGCCGGTATTTTGCTTCTACGAGCGTCGAGTGCTAACACCCAGTTAGCGCAAAAGGACAAAGCGGTTTGCTTCATAGAAATAAGTGTACTTAAAGATGTCCGTCCATAAATATCGCTCGCGACACTTTCAGTACAAAACGTTTTATACTCGAAATTTTACTTTCAAATTTGACACTGGTGAAGTTTGTCACCAGAACTAGATGTTCGAAATGTGACAGTCTAACTGTGACAGTCATAATGTAATTCCTCATTCAAGAAATAAGTCCAACCCTCTATTTGCCAGAAATCCGCCCTAGTTGGGCGAGGAAATAGGAAAATGGGGACCAAGTTCATGTGGCAATGCCACCAAGGCGCGCCTCGGAAGTATTAAGGACTAAACATCCAATTGGTCCATAGGTGGTCTTGGTGGCGTAACGCCTGTGAATAAGAGAGAACTTTCAGTATTCAGGGGAGTCGGAGAGGCCAGTCGGAGCGATGAATCGGATTTACGGTACATCGGACTTCGTAAGATTTGGGAAACTTGGACACAAAAGGAAAGTGCTCAAGTTATTTGCGTTTTTATTAGAATATATATTTTTATTTGGAATACTCTGTCCTGGGTTGTAGTTGCGTGCCCCTTCCCCGGCTGTATAGATTTCTAGCGTCACCTGGCGATCTGCGCGGTAATCCACTTACACTTTTGTTCGAATCGGGAACACACCATGTTCAGTTGGACTCTTTAAGGGCTAACGAATGGATAATTCAAATAATTTTGATCTTTGTCTTCTTAAAACTCTCTAATACAATAGTTAATGAGACAAATCTTCAAATTGCGATTTATTCAGCAATTCGATAATCACCCAGGATTATGAAATTATTTGATTTAATCTAAACCGCAAAAGAAATGCGGGAATCCAGCCTTGCTGACAGGGGCACCGCGTCTCAAAGCTTCCCGCGGGAATTACTGGGAATTTTCGATAAAAGAATAAATAACAAAGTGAATTTCCGGGAAATGTCGCCTTGAGAAGTTCATGCGATAAATTGCTGGAATGTTCCATTAAATATGTCAATGGAACTGGCAAATTCTGGGAAAAATAGTCCTAAAACATCGCAACTGGAATTCTATCTGTTCTACGGCATAAGCGTAGCTAGGATTTTATTGTAGTCTTTTTCAAATTTGTTTTTACTTTCCGTTAAGAAATACTTGCAACCATTTCCATGCCGCGTGTGATCTTGCACTGGATTGAAGAAGGACATTCTTATGTGCTGTTCACACTAGCGTGCTGAGCATGCGAGGCTAGCATCAGAAGCCAGCCTCAGAAGCCAGCATGGAAGTGTGGACAGAGTTGAAACGAGCGTCCAATACCAGCCGCAAGTTTTGAGCATGCTCAAAACTCGACACTCGTTATCTTAATTCCACAATCGCTTTTAAATCTTTGACTGCCTCCACGTGTTGCTTTTAACTAGGTTTGCAGTTGGTGAAATGGTGCTTTGGTTCATCCACAGCATTTCATTTCAAGCTTCATTCAGACCAGGTCCCTAAGTAGCGTTGCTGTTAGACTGCGACCTGCAGTCTGTCAGCTGCATGCAGCTGCTAGCATGCAACGCGGGCCTCTGAGCCCAGCATGCAAGTGTGAACGGCACATAAATGCTCCGGTTTCTTTGTGCCAGCAGAAATTCGAAGCTGTGGCAGCATCAATTCAGCATTGCATTGACAAGCATGCATCCTGGAGTTTTTTTTTATGCCGTCCGAATATACTACCATGATTGGTGTCTCGCAGCCAAGACGGCCTATCCGATGATACCGCTCAGTAGAAGGCAAGACCGTGTCATACATAGGATATCAATGATCACAAGCTGCTGGACAAGGGGTCAATATATTTTACGAAGGGACTTACATAGAACTGCTTGCGCTATAAATGCTGCTAGCAGCGTCGAGCATTTTGATATAACGTGCTACTGCAACGACAAGCCCACATCGTTGCGACTGCTGGCAGCTTTGCGAGCCCTACAAGTTTGCGTGTCCTCAGCTGATGTCAAGCAGGCTTTTGGCGCTTACAGAAAGCTTGCCTCTCCAAGCAGACTTGTCCTATCTGATGTTCGATGACTGCACTCCGCTGTACCGAATCGTGAAATTACCCTGTCGCTTTGAAGGCCTTGAAAAATTGACTTAGAGTGTAAATGTTATGAGGGAGACCTTGACCCTTAATAAACCGCCAATGTAGGTATTTTTGATGAATAAACTGTCATATAACTAAGAAGCCAGCGCTATTACATATTGGCATAAATTTCGCATGTACGGACTTGCAGGGTAAATTTTTGGAAATTTCGTTATGGAGGAGGGAATTTTCGGGAATTTTCACTTCAGGGGAGGGTAATTTTCGGGAACTTTCGTTTTGGAGGGGGGGGGACTTCCGAATTAGAAAACGGAAATTCCCGGTGCCCTTGCTTGCTAGTCTAGTTTTGAATGCCCAGTATCCTACCTGATACGCAACACCCGTAAACTTGGAGATGGAGGAAAAGAAGTTGGAGAAGCCGAGGTAGGTTGTGGTGGTGGTGATTCTGGATTTGGGGTTGATGGCTCATTTGGTTGCATAAACGGATAAAATTCTGTAGCACGTGGAGATGGTGATGGCATTGGAGGCAATGGTGGAGGTAGAGATGGAGGTTGAGGTGGTGCTTGAGGTTGAGGTTGAGGCGGAGGTTAAGTAGTGTTTCTCACTTGTTTTTCTTGCTCCAGCTTGGCTTTATTGCCATCTTTCTCATCTTTGTCATTTGTCCAATGATTCTTTGCAGTCGCAGTCTTCCTCCAGATATTCTTAGTTTTGCTTCCACTGTTTTCAGACAATTTTTGACTTACTGATCTCTGTAACTTCCTTTGAAGACGGCATTAAGATTTCCGACAAATCGCGAGGCCAACGTCGTGTAGCCGTCATCAAGTGCATGCTAGACTTAGTACATGATTTGGCATGCTGAAGCGGATTTAGAAGAACTCTGCTAGTTACATGTGCAAGAACAGCTCTTTTCGTCTTCTCCGCGCTATGCTGGCTTTTACTGTGACCTATTTCATTCTGTCCTTGCCTTTTCTTGGCACTTCATTTCATAGTCTTCCAGGCTACTGTTAAAATGTTTATTCATTAGAGCTGTTTTATCCCTGGGTTTCCCATTTTTCGTAAAAGCCTTCTCTGGCGTTTTCTTTCTAATTTACTTGACTAGAACGACGCTTGCATCAAGTTCGTTACTCATTTGCTATCGAAATGATGTGTGAGAGATGATTCGAAGATGAAGATGGAAGTATATGTTTGGCGTGCATCGCTGTATATGCAATCGGGCAATCTGGAGTTTGGATGCGAACACAGTGGCCATATTAATGACCTGCCCTTGGTTACTACGAATCTTTGAAATAGCCTGGGCAAGGCTTGTTGGATTAACTGGACTGCACTAAGCCAGTATTCTGCGTCTACGGGCGTCAAGCGATAACACCCAGTTAGCGCAAAAGTACAAAGCAGTTTGCGTCATAGAAGTAAGTGTACCAGGTACGTCCACAAATTATGCGCCGGACACTTTTTCAATACCCAAATATTCACACTCGAGATTTCATTTTCAAATTTGACACTCTACATGTGCCACCGGAATTCAGCACTGGAAATGTGACAGTCTAAATAAGACGCCCAAAATGTGACACACCTTATGTGATGCATCTTTCGCGTACTATGTCCAACACAGAGTGTCATCAGACTTTTTAAAGGCTAGCGAGCTAATTATTTATATGCAATCCTGCTTAATCATGCGTTTGTATGTTGAAATTTATTAATACTATTTTCTTCTAAAAATGTAGATTTAGATCAGATGCACTCATAATGACTATAGAAGCAGCCGAAAATTTTGCTGAGAGCAAACTTTAAGCATTACTAAATAAATAAATAAATACATAACAAATAAAAGTAAAACACCAAGAGTATACGCAAAACAATTAATAAGTAAATGAATGAATGAATGAATGAATAAATAAATAAATAAATAGACTAAGAAATAAATAAATAAATAGAATAAGTAAAAAAAGGAATATATAAATCTAATAGCAAGCGGGTTTCTTACACGATGGAAATAGTTTTAAAAGATCATGAGGATTTCGTTTGGCCAGGGGCATTGCGTGGTTAGTTCTCAAGGAGTTTACGCCATCGTATCATTTTTTTCTTGAAACTGTCAAGCACAAGTATAAATCGGTGAGTATAAATCGGGCGGACACATTGCCATTTTAAACGTCGACCACGAAAATGAATGCGCCAGATCAATTGCATGACTTGACTCAGTTTTTTTTAAAGCCATTTATCAATCAAACCGATGCCCAATTACAAACTATGATTAATTGCCAAAGTAGCAATGATCAGTTTAGTAATTATAACAAGAAAATCCCATTCGTGCAAGCAGTAAACCATGATGGCAGCGGAACAATATGGCGGCCGTGTAAAATTAGTAACAATGGCTGTCCAAAGGATTATTAGGCCGCCTCTGACATGCTGTGGCGAGCAAATCTCTCGACGAGCAGTTAGCCAAGAACTAACGTCGCGGCTATTTACTGGTTAATAAATCCAGGTGAATAAATCCTGGAAAATGTTTCAATGGTGAATAAATCCTGGAGAATTGTAGCTGGTGAATAGATAAGGTCAGCAACGTCCTGTGATTCATAACAGTATGTTAGAAAAGGGTACTTTCAGGATGGTAACCTTCATATAGGTACTATTTTGATCTCTGGTAGCGGACATGTAAAGTCATAGCAAGTGAAATTACTCGCATAAATGGATATGCATCGCGTAGACAACTGCATCAAGATCATATGGTAGGCGTACCCGGCCAAAGCTACCTGCGTTTGACAAGGAAGAAGCGTACCTTTCTTCTTCTCTTCCTCTGCCTTCTCCTCTTCCGCAGCCTCCTCTTCTTCCTCCTCCTCAGCTATCGGAGGTGGCAGCGGTGCTGGAGGCACGGGTGCCGGTGGTAGCGGATCAGCGGGAAGCTGGGGTTGTGGTGGTGGTGGAGCTTGTGGAGGTAGAGGTAGTAGAGATGGATCCTGAACTAAAAATATAGAGAAGAATTCAGCACTCGTTTAGATTTATATATAATGCGTATGTCAGCGTTATGCCAAACGGCTCTTTAACAGTAAAAAATGTCATAGGAGTCAAACTAATTTGCTTTTTCAATGCAAGGACATTCGTGTGACCCTCTATCGAGGAAAATTTTAAACCAAGTAGTAACCATATACTTGGTGGTGGATAAGGCGGCTGCGGAAAGCCGATAGGCTGTTGTGGATATGGGTAGGGTGGCACTGGTGGTAGCGCTACCGGCCCTGGAGCAACAGGAGCAGCTTGGTTCCCATCGTCCTCATCATCATCACTGTCCTTATCTTTGTCATCTTTCTTATCTTTGTCATCGTCCTTTTTGTCATCATCTTCATCATCGTCCTTTTTGTCATCATCTTCATCATCGTCCTTTTTGTCATCTCCCTTCTTTTCATCTCCATCGTCATCGTCGCTGGTGTCGTCCTCTTCCTCATCTGGCGTGGATTCAGGCACCTAGAAAACAAACTTGTGCCATAGCAGAGGCTTTCATACTTGCCTCAAGAACCTGCCAAGGTAGAGCTCCTATTTAATAACTAGTTTGACATCTCTAGGAAGACGTAACTCCTTAGTCTGTTCTTTGTCGTGTAATCTAATTTTGCCGATAGTTGATATGGCTTTATTCAAGTAAAGCAGCGATTCGCGAAATTTAGAAGATTTAACTGAAATTTTTTCGTTAAGTTTAATTTTGAAAAGCCGGAGTTCACTGATTTTGATAAAGCAAACATCTATGCACTTGTTAATGGGGTTGTTAACCAAAGTCTTGGCGACGTTCTCCAAGTGTATTATTTTCAAAGGTTTGTCCAAAACGTAGCTATGGACACACACACGACGCAAACATTAATGAAGACAGTTAGACAAAGGAGAGAAGTTCTTGCTCGGTTACCGGTTGCGGGGGTGCAGCTTGCTTGGCGACAAGTTTCTGCAAGTGCTTTTTGCCGCTTTTCTTGGCTAAAAAAGTAACACCGAGTCATAAAACAGAGGATTATCTTTCGTTTGTTCGCCACGGCAACAAGACTAAACTGATGAAGCAGCTGACCGCGTCATCAAAATCAATAAATGAACGACAGTGCAAATTAACGAATACTTGGGAAAACTTCATGATTGAAATTTTGAGAAAAGAGGTTACTATTTTATGAGAGATAAACTTAATTCCCAAATCCAGAAGTAGTTTAATAATTGACTATTACACTACACCACATATAGTTAGAGACGAGATAGCGAAGAAATAAGTTAATTGCCTGCCAACAAATCCATAGAATTCAATGGATTATGCTTACCTCCAGCTAGGGAGATGACCAAAACGCCCAACAGGACGATTTGTAATATCTTCATGTCCTTATGTTTGTATCTTTTCTAATTACTCAAGACCTATAGAGAACTCATTAAGACTAAAAAAAAAAATCTACCATTCAATTCTTTTTGACTTTACTGCGCCTTTTTGCTGCCAGCGCAGGAACTACAAAATTTTTCCCCAGCTGCTGACTATAGGTCATCCATAATTAATGGCAACTACGTACGGAGGCAATGAGCCGAGTCGGAATTCACACGCATCGCTGCAACGATCAGTGAGCTTGTTCATGTAGCGTTCTTTCTGGAAACACAAGTGAAGGTGAGTCTCGGTAAAAACATTCGTCCCATATGTAGAGTCAGACACTGAGGGGCTCGTAGCAGTAATAAGACAATAATTATTACAAATATTTTTATAAGTAGCCGGTCAGTAGGATAGTGGCCGCTTATCGCCAGGCTCTAGATGCGTGAAAATTATTTAAAATTTATTTATGGGATATGGGGTATTGGGCTTAGGGCCTTGGGTACGAGTTTGGGGTAAGTGGGATATATGGAGTAGGGGTTATGGGTAAGGGGAAATGGGTTCCGGATAAGGGTATGAGGTTTATATGAGGTATGCGTTGTGGGTTATGGGGTATGGGGTACGGGGCTAGGGCTCTGGGAAATAGGCTATGGGTTTGGGATATGGGGTATGGGCTATGGGTTATGGGGTATGGGTTTGATGTATGGGGGTATGGGGTATGGGTTATAGGATATGGGTTTGGGTTATGGGGTATGGGTTTGGGGTTTGGGGTTTGGGGTAGGTGTTATGGGGTATGGGTTTGTGGTTTCGGTTATTGGTTATGGAAAATAGGTTATGGGTATGGGATATACGGTATGGGGCATGGGCATGGGTTTGGTGGAAGGAACCTGGAGCGAGTTTGGTACTGCGAACGCACACCACATTAATAAACGCACACCACATCGGTAAATGCACACCACATTTATAAGTATCACTCCAAGTGCGCCGGTTGGAGAGGCAGACAGAAAGCTGCTCAAAGTTGACATATCACTGCCGGAAATTTCAAAACAAAATCGGACGTTCAGCAGGCGGAAACCGAGCAGCCCCAAGCAGCCCCCCAACCATTGTTGCCCACCCCATGGCGAGGACTGGCCACATGATAACTCCGCACCAACGTAAACTAACATTACAGCACGCCGACCTCCAGGTACCAGCAGCTGCAGGCTCCTTTTAGATTTCCTCGAGACGTTCTGGGAGACGGATGAGGCGTCGAGAAAGTGCGCATTGCGCATTGACAACCGGTGTGCTCCGTTCAATTGACTACAAAACCTACAGTACATGATGTGGTTTACAGAAATATGGTTTTACCCAAGATCACCATTAAATCCTTTAAAATAATTTGTCTGGCCAAGAATCGGCTAGCGCAGATTATGGCAAGGGTTATTGTAGAAGCCGAGTCTGCAAAACCTTTTTTGGTTTCCAAAATTAAGTCCTGAGGGAAGTGTCCCTGGGATATTTCCAATGCGATATCTCCACGGGGTCGTCATCACGTCAGCATCCTTGGGTGTCAAGTTTGAGAATGGAGTTCAGCAGTCATCGATGCGAATCCTCGATAGCGCCTTCCATGAGATTCCATCGGCAATCAATCGTGTATTTTTAACGCCGAATAAAGAATGGCGCAGTCCAGAAAAACCAAAAAAGAAACCAGAGAGCCGCGTGAAATGACATCTAAAAGCGCTGGCGGTAGGCGACTAAAAGCGTAATGATACAAGGTCATTATACCCACCACATACCCACTCCACGACATTACATCTACATGGTAACGTGTGGCTGAGTAAGGAACTCTTGATCATACATGGACCGAGACGCCCTGCAAAGAGCCGTTCAGCTAGTTCGAGCATGTCAAGGCAATGCTGATTGAGACTCCAGCACTTACAGAACTTCCCAACTACGCAACAAGCCGATGCAGTAAGAGCAAACGACATAAGACGATAAGTAAAAGGCAAAGAGCAATGAAGATAGTAATAAATTTGCAAAGGACGCGCATCTTCCATATAGAAGAACAGAATTCTACGGAACAAAAGCCATAAATTTCCAAGGTGCATCCTTATATCACCAGCTTTGCAATTTAAATATAAAATTAAATACGTTCAAAATGATTTTCAAAAAAGAAATCAAAGCGCTATTTATGTCAAAATACGCATAGTGGCCGTGTTGTTAAAAATACGCAATTGTGGTTATTTGAACGTTTCATTTGTACTTCGACTATCTTTAATTGGAATTATATTCAATTATGCAACTGATCCATGAATCTATACGCAGAAAAGGCCAATAGGCATTAGTTTTGCATTATACGTACTGGCTTTACGTAACGTAAGAGCTTTCCTTACAAAGAGAACACGCTGTGTATCTGTATTTGAAAGGTTGATTCGCTTTTCCTTCGACCATTTATATATTAACTTCAGTGCTTAATTAACAGCAATCTCTCTTTAACAGTCGCAATATTGCTATATGGCCATGTTTCTAATTATGCATCTATTTCGTGGCCATAAATGGCAATTAAGAGCGCAGACATGATTTTCACTATGGACAACTTTACATATCTGGAGTTTGTTATTGCATTTTGTTATTGGAATTTTGCTTTGTTTTTTTTAGCAATGGAACTTTATTTAGTATGTTTTTCTAATAGTGTCCTGCATTGTGCGTTCACGGGGAGCATAAATCTTGTTGTTGTTGTATTTGAATAATCCAATCACGATGCCCAAGGTGAAGGTGGGGTGGGTGGGCAGTTTTGGTACCTCAAGTGAGCCTCCCGCGGGATCAACGCTCGTCACAAAAGTAAAACCCGGGCTTCTGCAGCGCGAAAAAAATATTTCAGAAATTTTTCTTTGGGAAATCGGAATCCATAAGCAGAGCTGATAGTTAATTAAGCGATGCTTTCGGACGAAAATCCAACAGCGGCAAAAAAAAATTGGACACGTGTTATCGTCGCTAAGAAACCCTGAAAAAAACAAGAAGGAAATTTTAAATGAAAACTGCTGCCCTCTCAAAAACAGGCATAATAACTTTGTATACACAACATACTAAAAGAACATAAAATCACAACTAAGACGTTATAGAAAACGCCGGTCAGACTTCACCAAGATAAATGGCGGTGTCGTCAGTCTAGACAGAAAAAGGATTAACAACTCCATTTTTATCTTGTTCATTTTTGTGGCTGATAGGTGGCTTTTTACCTGCCTTTACTTACAGTAAAGTGGTACAACATCGTGGTAATCGATGTTTAGTTTTTTTACCTACCTTTTTGTCTTCTAATGGCAAGTTCTAGCTGGTTCTGGAAGTAATAAACTTCCACTATTAATCAACGTATGTCTAGCTGGTTCTGTAAGACAATAAACTTCCACTATTAATCAACGTATGTCTAGCTGGTTCTGTAAGACAATAAACTTCCACTATTAATCAACGTATGTCTAGCTGGTTCTGTAAGACAATAAACTTCCACTATTATTCAGCCTATGTCTAGCTGGTTCTGGAAGTAATAAGCTGGAGGATACTCAACCTATAGCTGGTTCTGGAGATAATAAATTTTCGCTATTAATCAACCGATATTTGCTGGTTCTGGAAGATAATAAACTTTCACTATTAATCAACCTATGTCTTGCTGGTTCTGGAAGGTAATGTAATTTCAACATAAATCGGCCTAAGTCTAGCTGGTTCTGGAGGTAATAAACTGGAAGATACTCAAAGTATGTCTAGTTGGTTCTGGAAGATAATAAATTTTCAAAATTAATCGATCTAAGTCTAGCTGGCTCTGGAAGTAATAAACTTCACCCTAGCTGACTCTGGAAGATAAACATCCCATGTCTAGCTGGTTCTTAAAGATGGCAAACTTTTAGTCTGGCTTGCTCTAAGCCTAGTTTTTTCCGGAAAGTAGTAAGCCCAAGGCTTGCTGACTCTGCATGATAAGCGTAAGCCTCCCTCATTTTGAAAGATAATTCAGCAGATGACGTCTATGGACATTGACAACAGTTTCTATACTTTTACAC
Source organism: Craspedacusta sowerbii (assembly GCA_003687565.2). Lineage (NCBI taxonomy): Eukaryota > Metazoa > Cnidaria > Hydrozoa > Limnomedusae > Olindiidae > Craspedacusta > Craspedacusta sowerbii. The sequence continues at coordinate 571 of QQSS02014120.1, read as the reverse complement.
TATCCGTCCCTCCTGGCTTCTAGACCCCGTGGGATGCAAAGGTATGTCAAGTATGTCGAGCATGCGCATCCTTGCAGCTTGTGCAGTTGTTTGTCTTGTGAAAACATGAACAACTCATTGTCGTTACGTCTAAACTTTCGACTTGGTGTTTCCTCGGCTTCTTTCTGTCTGATTATTTGGCACTGTGTGGTCGTGGGAGGTCACAATGTCTGTTTGTTGTAAGGAGTGGATACTACTTTCAGGCCGTTCGGCATTTCCTCTTGGTGGGCAGAATTTTAGCCTTGGACTATTGTGACTGTTCGCTGATAATTACGTTAGGTTGACTCTGCCATCGGCGTCATCCTACGGAAGGAATCCTAGTGGCGTCACTGGCATCCCTGGAAATGCAAAGGCTGCCTTTGGGACAGCGTTGCGGCGAATAGGGGAAAGTTATTATAAAACGAACGCTAACATGAGACTTAAGACTCAAGATTTATTTACTCAATAAATGCGACCAAAAATTAGGAAGTAACTCCACCATTAATAAAATATTAAACTAACTCCACAAGCAGCTCGATGGAGAAGAAGTATA